>JAAAKO020052571.1:0-10950 GCA_010015015.2 Bolitophila cinerea | reverse complement strand
TTTTTTTTTTTTTTTTTTTCAAAATTCAGTATTTTTTTACATTTTTTTTTTCGAATTCTGTTTTTCTGTTTTTTTTTTCAAGAATCTGTTTTTTTTTTTCTAAACTATGATTTTGTTTAAGATTATTTTTTCAAAATTCTTTTTTTTTCCCAAATTCTGTTTTTTATGTCTTTTTTCAAGAATTGTTTTTTTCTCTCAAAGATTTGCATAAAAATTCAGTATTACAATTTTTTTTCTTTTTTTTAAATTCTGTTTTTTTTATTTAATTTTATTTTTAATAATTTTTTTTTTTCAAAATGATGTTTGTTTTTACAAAAATCTTTTTTTTCCAAAATTTCTAAAATGCGTTATTATTGAATACTGTTTTTCACAAATTATGTATTTTTAAAATGTTGGGTAAAAATTATATTTTTACAAAATTTTACAATATTTGGTTTTTTCTTTCAAACTCTGTTTTTTTTTAAAGATTTTGTTTCTTTTTGATTTTTTTTAAATTTAGTTTTTTTCCAAAATTCTGTTTTTTTTTTTCCAAAATTCAGTTTTTTTGTTTGTTTTTCAAGATTTTTTTTTAAAATTATGTTTATTTTCCCAAAATTCTGTTTTTTTTTAATTCTTTATTTTCAAAATTTTGTATAAAAATTCAGTATTGCAATATTTTCTTTTTTTTCAAATTCCTAATTCATTTTTAACAAAAATTTTTTTATTTTGTTTTTGCTTATTTTTGGTTTATTTTTATTAAATTATGGTTTTTACAAAATTTCAAAACTTGCGGTATTATAAAATGCTGTTTTTCTCAAATAATTATAAAAATGTTGGATAAAAAATCTTTTTTACAAAATTTCGTTTTGTTTTATATTTAAAATTCTGTCTTTTTTAAGGTTTTGTTTTTTTATTCAAAATTATGTTTTTCTCCAAAATTCTGGGTTTTTTCGAAATTCTTTTTTTTACGAAACTCTGTTGTTAAAATTTGGGTCCACCAAATATCAATTTTGCATATTTTTATTAGTTAAAATTGTTTAAAATTCGGTATTACAAAAATTCGTATTTTCAAAATAGTTTATAATAAAAAAATATATTAAAATTTAGTATTACAAAAAAAAATATTTTTTTTCAAAATTCTGTTCTTTCAAAATTTGATTTTCAACATTAAATTCGGTTTTTCAACCTAACCTATTTTTCTTTTCACGCGCTAAATTGATTTTTATCAGTTTGTTGTTTGGTTACGTTGTTCGTGAGTTATAGCGTCGCAAACATGGAGCCAAATAAAGAGAAAATCCGGCATATTTTACAGTACTACTACGATGCATCTCAAGCCGCCAATAAAATTTGTGCAGTTTATGGACCCGATGCAGTATCCATTTCCACCGCAGAACAATGGTTTCAACGTTTTCGTTCTGGTGTAGAGGTGGTCGAAGATGCGCCACTCTCCGGAAGGCCTGCCGTCGAAAATTGCGACAAAATCGCTGAATTGGTCGAGAGACTGGCATAGTAGCAGCCGTAGCATTGACCAAGAGCTGGGCATGAGTCATCAAACCGTTATAAACCATTTGAAGAAGCATGGATCAACAAAGAAGCTCGATGTGCTAAACAACACGAATTGACGCAGAAAAACCTCTTTGACCGTATCGACGCATGCGAATCTCTGCTGAATCACAACAAAATCGGCCCGTTTCTGAAGCGGATGGTGACTGTCGATGAAAAGTGGGTCACTTACGACAACTTGAAGCGCAAACGGTCGTGGTCGAAGCACGGCGAAGCGGCCCAGACGGTGGCCAAGCCCGGATTGACGGCCAGGAAGGTTCTGCTGTGTGTTTGGTGGGATTGGCAGGGAATCATCCACTATGAGCTGCTCCCCTATGGTCAAACGATCAATTCGGACATCTACTGCCAACAACTGGACCGCTTGAAGGCAGCACTCATGCAGAAGAGGCCATCTTTGATCAACAGAGGCCGAATTGTCTTCCATCAGGACAACGCCAGGCCACACACATCTTTGGTGACGAGCCAGAAGCTCCGGTAGCTCGGATAGGAGGTTCTTTTTCATCTACGGTATAGTCCAAAGCTGGCATCAAATGATTACAACCTTTTTCTGTCCATGGCGAACGAGCTTGGTAGTCGGAAGTTGGCCACAAAAGAGGCCTTTGAAAATTGGCTCTCCGAGTTTCTGCCAATAGGGAAGTGAGCTTCTATAATATAGGGGCAGATTCCCGGCTACACACAGGATTGAACGTAGTAGTGTCCCAACCGTACCAAGAATGCAGCCGCTGGAAGAAGTTTCATCAAGTCAATGGTCACATCTTAATGGTCTGACATTAGCTGATCCTGAGCTCCGTTACTAAAGCAAGGTCGATCTGCTGTTTGGTGCTGACGAATTTGGGCAGTTAATCGTGGACGGAGTTCGCCATGGCCCACCAGGTACCCCAACCGCCCAAAACACCACACTTGGTTGGATTTTGTCTGAAAAAGTGCACTTAGGTCCTTCAATTTGTGGCACAGAAATAAATTCAATACATAGTTAGCAAAGTTCTGGCAACTCGAGGAATTGACAGAAAAATGAGTACTTGCGGTTGATGAAGTGGCTTGTAAAAATTATTACCAAAGCATTGTTCAACGAAATTCCAATTGGCGATATGTTGTTCGTCTTCCAGTCAAAAGTGATAAAATCGAACTCGGCAAATCACACCATATAGCCATCACAAAACAATTGCAGCTTGAGCGGAAGTTCAAGGCTCACCCGAAGTTTGCCGCCAAGTATAAAAAGTTCATAGATAAATACCTGTCGCTGAGACACATGCAGTTGGTTGATAACAAAGAAATATTCCCGACAAACAGCGCAGATATTCATAAAGTTTACCATATCCCACACCATCGGACATTTTGGTCCTTCGAGCCGGATGCATTAATCGTAAAAAAAATAACTTTGCAAAGTTCAAGTAGTTTATAGTGACACTAACCCTACTTTTTGGACACTTGGCAATAATTGCTTTACATTTTTAATCGCACAGACTATTGGGACGATCTGGTTATTTACATATTTCTAGAGCACATGGACTCTGAAACCAGGAGATTTTGGGAGCTTGCTGATGAAGTTCGTGAAAATTAGAAGCAAATTGTTAGAGGTAGCTGGCATACTAAACAACCAGCAGCTGACTCTCGACCAGCCACTCCATATCGGGCCTTGCTAGAGCCTTGCTTAGAACAGCTGACGTACAACCAGCTTGTCCCTTTTGTAAGGCTGACCATTTCATCTTTAATTGTCAAATATTTCACCGTTATTATCCTGGACAACGATATCGCGAGGCAAAGAGGCCTGAACTTTGCTTATATTGCCTGCGATCTGATCATTTGACTAACAAATGCACCGCTGGATCAAGTCGCATTTGTAATGTGCGACACCACACGTTGTTGCAATACAACGAACCTACAAATGCTTGGAATTACCTGCTGGGAAACTGAGGTACTTTAGGCCACCGCCTCAGAGCTTGTACAAGCGCATGATAGTTCTTTCCTACCCGCCCGAGTCATAATAAACTCTGGCTCACAGGCAAGCTTTGTTACAGAAAGCTTCTTTCAAAGACTACAGTTTGTTAGGATGAAAGCTTCAATACCTGTTTCAGGATTGGAAAAGACTTCTGCTGGAACATCTCGTGGATACGCTTCACTCAACATTAGCTCTAACGCTGACGGCATTTTCTTAGGAAGTGTAAACGCGTTTTTTTTCGCTGCATCCTATTTCTAGTTCTTTTGTGAACAAAGCCACGTTGTCATTGTCGCCGAGCATCCGCTTGGCTGACCCTAACTTCGACCTACCCGCCGAAGTTGATGTTTTACTTGGAGCTGATATCTATTCCATATTCTTGGATGGAGTCAAACAAGGCAAGCAAGGTATCACTTCATGGCGTGGAACAGGAACAACCTCTACAGGAGGAGCTTCGCCAAAAAATGACACACCAGCCGGCTTTTTCAGACCATCACTCCTCCCGCATTTCCCTTGCCTGGCTAGGGCAGCAGCGGATCGTCAAGATGACTCTTCAGGGATTGTTCCCAAGACAAAAACCCACAAAACTTTACAAAAATACACCGAACACTAAAACAAGAGCTTGTCTCACGCCAGACCAAGACCCGGACGTCTCATACGTCCCCAAGGCCCTATATCCAGAAAAGAACCACCCGAGAGCCAACCACTTGGCCTCTCGATCTGGTGGCTCCTCAGCGGAACGATCATGCGACCGTCCGCCGTGAGTGCTCAACCACGTCACCCCTCTTGCATCTGCTCAAACGCCTCTAACATATATATAGACGTTTGAGCAGAAACACAAAAACGTTTCGTTAAAATATTTATTTTAATCGCGTATCATATGGTATTTTAAAAACTAAATGTAAACTTTACACATTAAGAACCAATAAAACTATATCACTATACAACCTGTTGTACCTTTTTTATGACGCAATATGGATGCAATATTAAACCTTGAAGTTCCTTTTTAGTTTACTATTTATTATATATTATAATATAAAAAAAGTTTTTACTGACTATAATTTTTTTATTATTTGCATTAAGTATATGTGTATCGCGAAATAAATATTATTTAAAAATGGGAGCGCAAGAAAAAAAAGGTTCATAATCGCTGCTCTATAAAAGAGACGATACTTAAAAAAGCGATATTTTTTAATTATTTGGAAATGATCAGATGATCATTTTAGAAAAAGTCAATTTGAATTTGATAAGAAACGCTCAGACGAATTTCTGGGTTTGAATCGGTTGTTAAAACAGTTTTTTTTTTTAAATCGAGTAGTTTTTGGTAAAAAAATATTCGGTAAGATTTGAAGATTTTGAAAGAAAATATGTTTAGAGAAAATGATTGCTAGCCATTGTAGATTTTGAATGAGTATAGTATATATTAAAAATTAAATGTCAGATTACCATCGATTTTACGGTGCCATTTTATTTCTAACACCTTATACCACTTACACTTACCAATTCAAGTTCATAAACAAAAAAAACTAGCAGAAACCGGTATATTTATTTTTTGATTTCCTGTGCTCGCACGATTAAGATCATCAAATTGCATTGTTTTAATAATATATATATATATCTATATATATATATATATATAATATTCAAGGCACACCAAATATGACCACCTCTAAACAGTTTCGATGACGTTTAAATAGCAACTCTTTGGCAAACAGTCACTGTTGCGCCCGTCCGCCACCGCTCCCACCGCGGCCAATCAATTTGCAGGCATACCGTTTCGTTTCATTCACAAACTCACGCAAATTATGGCGACGAGCTCCATTAAAACGCGCCGGCAAAAACTGTCAAAATAATTATTTATATACATTTATATGAATGATATAGTATATTTAATATTATGGACGCGCCGGCGTGCGTACATTAAATTATAATTAGCGCGGCGAATTATATAGCTTGACTTTATTTATATGTATTTATAATTCGCTTGTATAGTATATAAACAATATATATATATATGTATATTTAAATAAGTTGGAGCGCCGCGGTGAGCGCACTGAACAGCCTTTCCAAAACGCAATGCAAATGTCTTCAAATTCTCAGTGGGCTACGTTTTAAGAATTCGCGTGCGCCACTAAAACAAAATAAACTATACAACTAATTTATATTTAGAATATACCTACACAAATACACGCACACACACACACATAGACTTGATATACACACGGTTCGTCCTACACCTTTTCTGCAACGCCGCCAATATTTGCATTTAAATGTGTCTATGTCTATGTTTAACTGTTTTTTTCTTACATGAGAGCCTATCGAGAGTTCTGCGCGCCGGGTCTCAGAGTTCAGCGCGAAATGCGCGCGTGGCCAAAACATAAAACCTACATACATAAACAATAAACATAGCGAAACTATTCGGCAATTTGTCTTATGCGCGCTGCGCACGCGTATACATACGCAACGACCAAATGCGCGGCGCATAAGAAATGAGCGCACGTCCCAATTGTGTCCGACTTTCGCTTTTGTCTTTAGATTATTAATGTTTCTTAGATTCGCAAGCACTCGCATCATCAGACACCAATTAATCATTACAATAGACAGCCACTGGGTTTTTCTGTGGTATTATATACTCTTGCCAATGGACAACAATGGCATTTTTGGTGCGCGCAGTCATTCATTTCCGGTTTTATGCTTATTAATTCACGGTTTTCCGTGAGATTATATAGTTACTCCACTCTCATCGCTTGAGATAGTCAAGGTCAAGAGCTCTGTAGCCACTTTGTCTCTTTGTGTCTGTTGTAATGTTGCTTTTAGAAATTATAAGAGAGGTATTTCATTATTTTTGGATTTGACAGATATTTCCTATGTAGCATATCCTTCATTTATGTTTACATCTATATCAACATGTACACATAACCTCATATTTACATTGGTTTGACAGATCTTGACAGTTCACTGTCCAAACCTCTTCACAAAAACAGCGCCACTAGTGAGCATATATTTGTTCTTCGTGTTTTAATTGTTATCGCACACAACGTGTCTAAACACAACGCACAAGACGTCGCATTTTGTACTTTGTGTGGTAATGTCTATAGACATGGAAAATACGGTTTTTCAAGACGTTGTCTAGCAAATGTTACTGAGTTACCACCATGTGTATCATATGAATATATTGACAATTTCTACTTCAAACCGTATGAGCTTATTATCTCATTATCTAAAAAATCTATAGGTTCATAAACAATGTTTTTATTTGCACACAATTACTAAATCTCCTCACAATGTGTAAATTAGGGTGGCCGTTATAAGAATTTTAATCGAATTTTAATCGGGCTGCCTCTCAAATATACACCAAACAAATAAAACAAATTGTAGATTTTTTTTTTTTGGGACTAAGGTTGGGAGATAAATGGTTAAAAGAATCGCAAACGGAAGACTAAATTCTATAAATAAAAAATATATATATATTTATTTAACATGACTTTAAATGCAATCGATCGTAAAACATTTTCAGTAAATAATGACTATTCACGCGAAAAAATCTATCGCTATCTATCTATATTAACACAAAAATGTTCAATAATGTTTATTAATAATTCTGTGACAAATATATTTTATATACATATTTAATCTAATATTGTATCTTGTAAATATAATATAAAGTTTGTTGTTTTATTGAAAGGTCTAAATAAAAATATTATCCGTACTTATTGGCACTCACAAATGCATTTATGTTATTTCAAATATATTCACAAAAACACCGAAAGGATTTAAAAAAACATAATTCTGGTTAGTTTTAACTATTTTAATTACAATTAAAATAGTTAAAAGTTGCATAATTAATTCTTAAGGCCATTTTACGAATAAACGATTAAGAATCAAAATTTCAATTGAAAAAATATCCAGTGCTCATCTTAAAAGAAAATCAACAAACTTGTGGCTAATTTACAAAATCTTGTCGCTATTTTTTAAAACCATCTGTTTGAAACGGACGTAACGCTTAATTAAATTGGCTTACCCGTCCTAATTTTCTGCTAATTAAATAAATTAATTTAATTGAATTGAAGATGTATGTGTCTTTGGTCATTGCTCTTATGTCCAAAACAAAAGAAATAGATCGAACTAGGGCTCCTCGTTCTCAGGTAACATTTACATCCCACCTCGGATAATAGATCAAAGTGTGTTGTGGTGTTTTTCGGCGCCTGTTTAATAATTAGGCGATTAAGGTATGCTGGTAGTCAACAATAGCTTTAGACCAAAATAAACACATTATAAATATATATATTTTTTTAAATCATGCCCATACTCAGGCTTGAACTTGCGACAATTACACCATAACCAAAACACAATCACGCAGTAGCTATTTTGATTGTCTCTATAGTTCATGGAAAAAACCCCTTCCCCACTCTTCACCGACATTCGGCCTATTGGGGTATATTCCCTCTTCACACACTCCCCAAAAAAATTAAAACAATTTTAAATTGAAACACCTGACTTTAAATGGAGAGGGCGATCTAACACATGATTTGAACGGGATTGGCTTAAAATAGCGTATTTTTTAATAAATACCGTTTTTTTATAAATCCTATATTTCTTATTCTCGTATTTTTTTATATTTTATTGTGTATAATTTTTTTTCACTAACAATGTACTCATACCATTGAATAAATAAAACAATATATATAAACACGTCCATGTGACTCTCTAGCGACGTGTAAGCGTTTGTAAGTGTCATCGATTCTTTTCGATATTCATTGAACGATTATTTGTGAGTGATTTACTTTAATAGAAAATTCACACCTATCCGGCTTGGTATTAGACAACTTTCTAGTTTTTACACTCCTTATCATCGACTGACTTCTGCTGCCGTCACACCGCCACACTTCCTGTCAATCGAATATGCGTTGACAAACAAACGGCTTGAGTAAAACTTATTTTTTATATATATACAGATATACAGACATAATAAATACACACAAGGTTATCTCAGAGCAAACATTAAGATTTGTCACATGTGTGTGTTGCATTTTGCCATCAATGACTCATTTTGCGATTACAATCTAAATCATTATCATAAAAAGCGAGCATACAAAACACATGTCATTTGTTGTTGTACTCGTTTGTTATTATAAGCCTAATTGAGTCATTTTAAATGGTGCACGACATGCGGCACACGAGACGACGCATAAACGCGACAATTTTATAGTTTCTAGTGCCAACAATTATATTATATTATATTATTAAATACGCGATTCTATTTCTGGAGAAACGTTTTGTGCGTGTGTGTGTGTGTGTGTGAACCGTATTAAGTTCATTTTGATGAATCCAAGCTTCACGTGTGGCAAGTGCATATCAAAAGTCAAGTTCACTACGTGAGGCTAGAAAGATTTGTGTACTGGATAAATTAGTGCGCTGTAAAATCTGAAATATTAATAATCTAAAAATCTTTTAAGCTAAAAATATATTCTTAAAACTGATATTCTCTGAAGACAATAATCTTAAAAGCTTATAATCTCACAAATTCTATTGTAGAACATTGTTAGAGCTAAAATTTTTTACATTTTTTTGAGTAGCTAAACTGTAAGTATTTTAATAATTTTTTTTTTTATTATTTTGCAATATTACTAATAATATAAACATTTAATAATACTGCAAAAATCTAGAAATATTTTATTGATACAGAAGTTGATAATAATATGAAAAATATTTTCACAAATATAATTCTACGATTTTATTTTTTATTTGCGATTATTTAAATATTGAGTTTTTATAATATTTGTACAATATTTGCAAATACGCGAATACTAAAAATAGTTCCAAATATGTAAAATATTAAAGAATATGCATAATAATACACAAATATAAAACATCAAAAAATTATTCTATATTATTACTTGCAAATACCAAAAATATTAAATAATATTCATAAATATAGAAAATATTGAAAATGTATAAATTTAAAAATATTTATTATTATTTGGAAATGTCAAGAATACTAATGATATGTTTGACAATATTGAGGAGGAGACCCTTAAATTTGACATATACGACTATTTCGAGACAGAACTCGTTTTTCTGACGAATGGGCCTAAACGAAAACAGCATAAACTCTGCGCATGTGCTATTTTGACAACATTTCTGTCGATCTATTTTTGTTTACATTTTCATGCGTATGCCAGCACGCGCACAACGCACATGCGTTATGTTATTCTTGGGTTGCGTTGAAAATGATGCGCGATTTCACGGTCAATGTGCGCGGGCTTTGCAAGTTTTAACGTGAGCGCATTCCGCTGAGGAGCACACGCATGTACACGACAACTGAAAGATGCACTCTCGATAAACATATATACATTTCATATATAGTAGGTATATTATATATTTAGACTGAGTGCATCGCACCGGCACCGGCGTTTGTGTTGTGTTTATTTCTTTGGCTTTGCCGCGCTTCAGCGGTTTTAATATGCATGTTTATGTGAGAGGAATAATGCGCGCTTTATTTTAAATAGCTTTACGCGATCTCGCGCAAGGAGATTATTATGCTCATAAAATCCAGAAGCTTTCGTTAGTTTATACACTTCATCAGACATAATGTTATGCATTATAAATTATCCTCATGTGACTCTCGATTTCGTTGTACGCTTGCTGTAGAGTTAGGCGCATTTAAGTAGAATATTATTATTATCGAGCGGACAATCGCTAAGCAGGATTATTAATATTGGCATATTAAAATACGTTTTTTAATACCATTATGAATATGACATTATATATATATATACATTACACGATATCGCTTCTTTAATTATGTATCTAAATCTAAATATTATTATTATTATTATTATTATTATTATTAATAATAATACTAATAGAACTCCAAGACTTATACCCATCTATATGTAAACATTGGAACTAAATTACAGGGGTATTTAAAAATGTCATGCTACATCGCGTCTATATTATGTTATTAGAAAATGATAAGATTTCATTGTTCTAACATTTCGTTTTAATGTTTTCATGGTTAGTAATCGATAATTTTTATTTTTTAAGGAACGATTAGTTTCTATGAATTGAACACACTTTAAGATACAAATTTGGTAAATAGCAATTGACCATTTGCGCCACGCGCATCCAAAAATATGAAAAACAGCAGTGAGACAGAATGTGTCAGAGAAAGAAAGAGAGAGAGAAGGTCCATGGACATATATTTAAGTGAACAAAACCCCAATTGGAAACCGACATACTGCCCATGTTTATGAGAAGATAATGTCAATTTGTTAATCGGACAGAACGTCCATGAACCCTTTGTCATTTTAAAGCGGACATAAGACCCATGGACGTTAAGTCCGTGGACATTGTGTAACCTCACCGTGAAAAGGCAAAGATACAAAGGTTGATTTTACTTAATATTTTTGGGGTTGAGAAAAAAGCTTTTTTTTTAAATCTTTTACAACAAAAAAAGTTATATAAATAGG
>JAAAKO020052560.1:0-10951 GCA_010015015.2 Bolitophila cinerea | reverse complement strand
TGTTTCAAAGAAAGTGAGAGTGGCCACATGATTTGCACAAGATTCAATTCGCACACTCATACACACAAATACACATACATACAAACACTGCCAAGACAAGCATAACACTTTTCCGACTCAATGAAATGGTAAGTGTAAGTCTGTGCGTATTTACGCCTATTGGAAAGTACTCGAGCGCATATTGCGTATGCGCTGATGCCAGTAAACCGTTATGCAACTCATCGCGCTGCAGCTTTTTCCGCGCTCTTAATGCACATCTACCTACATTGAGCATATGTGTGTGTATGTGTATGTGTGCTTGTATGTGCAGCATGGCGCTTGTGCGAGGAGCATTTAATTCCAAGCCTGTGAATGTGTGTATGACAGAGTGGTGCACAAAGTATAGGTACATTTCTATGTAAAATATGAGCTTTGGAGTTTTTATGTTGCATTTCCGCTTGCGTTTTATGAAGAGCTTTGTTTGGTGTGTACGTTTTTCCGTGAATAGAAGGAAAATACTCACTTGTTCTTTCTGTAGAATATCACAGTTTGAGCATGAATTACAAAAACATTACACGATATAAGTAATAATGTATAAATAGTATTAAATATTTTTTTCGGTTAACTGTTTTTGATTAAAATTAATAATTGTATTAAAAAAATATTAAGATATCAGGCATCATAGCAACATTTTAAAAATCCCTAGAGATTTAGAGAACTTTTTTATAAAAATAAAAACCATCATAGAGACTTCCATAGGTTTAGACTGGATTTTATTAATTATTTTCAGATACATATTATTTGAGTGTTAAAATAAAAATTTAAATTTTAGAGGTATTTTCAAAGATTATTTATATAAAATACTTTTTTATCCATTTATTAGATGCATATTTTTAGTGCACAGAACTTTCTGTTTGCAGCCAGCGTTTTTATCGCTTAGATTTTTCTTATTTATTACTTGTTTTTAGGTTTGTGCCATTGTTTTAGTTTTGCTACTGAAATAAAAAATATCTAATCGAAAAAAAGCTTGAATTTGATTGCTCACAGTATATTGTTTGTTCGTGATGGTTTTACTTTTGTATGATCTTGAAGGTTTTTACTTTTTTTTCTTCTAATTTATAAATATATTTAGATTTTTCCTAAAATGTTTTTTTGAACCAATCAACTAGTTATCAATTACTGTAATTCTGCTAAAAAGACCAAATTCAAGTACAATTAAAAAAGAAGATTCTCCACTACGTCAAGCATTCAACAGGCAAGGCTGAAAATGAGGTTTCGTCCCATTTATTTTTGAATATTTATTTATTTTTCAAATGTTCTCTATTCAGGTGTGTTTTATTCGCTTTTTTCACCTACAAATACACGTACTTTTGATCTTGACAATACGAGAATGCACCTGTCATTTTTTCTCTTCTTTCTCAATTGTTGCATAATTGCACAACACGTGTGTGTATTAAGTATATAGTTAGATCGGTGAAATAAATGTTATAATTTAAATTGAGTGCATGTAAGATTTTTTCGATAATTATATAGTTTATAAATTAATAAAATTATAAAGATATCTTTGAGGTAATGATAACCTTACCAAATTTAACCAAAAATCAGTTTAAATTTAAAGAAGAGGTAAACATCTTAAATTTTTACTACAAAGTGCGTATACACGGAAATAGTACAGTTTTTCTCAGAAAACATAATCAAAAGCATTGTTCGCACGGTTGCCGCTGTTTGTGTTCCACTCTGTATATCAAAATGAAAATGAAAACGAAAACTAAATTAAATAAAACAACAAACATTCTCATAAATATATATATATATATATATATATATACATAAATATATCTATATAGATGTATTTGTATATGTATAGCGGAAGACATAATCCAACAACACAAAAATCAACTAAGTCAGTGTGTGAGTTCGTATAGTCTATATGCCTAGAGCCATAGAGCCGACGCGCAGCGCCGAGCAGACCCGCAAAACCCGTCTAACCACTCTTTTGTATTAAGGTAAACTCAATATAGACGATGCGAGCGCTCATACTCGCGGAACGCGTAGTGAAAGTTTATCAATTTTGCGTTGCGAGCCGCCGCCGCCGTCGCGGCTGCTGTCTTGTGAGTGCTTATAAGAGTTTCTGCATATATCTCATTGTATATACAGTTATAACTTGCTCTTTTACCATAACGATTTTGAAGCCTTAGAATATATACGTGAACCAGTACACTGTTAATCTATATACTATACTAAGTATATATGCATCAGAGTCTCGAGAGCAGTGCAGCGCAAACACAAACAAACGAATGCGGCAGCAAGGCCTTTTCTATATGTTTCGAGCGTTGTTTACGCTGCTCGGCTTTTATGGATGCGCGTGCGGAAAATATCCGCGTGCAATTAAAATTAAAATGCCGCATGGGTAATTCGCAAGAAAGTAGGTAAACCTCTTTCGTAACATCAGCGTGCACGAGCGCTCGTCGGCACGCACACACATACACACACACATTTGATACTGGCTATTGAGTAATCGTGCTGTAGGTATAGTATATTATAGTATAGTATAGTATAGTTTAAATATAAAAAATGGCGTTTATGTGAATTTGAGGTGACTCGTTGCTGTTCTCGATCCCTTTACAAGGCGTAAAAGGGTGACAATCTAAAGCGATGATTTATTTTTAGGACCTTATCGCAACGAACGAATTCATCACATCTGAATGCAGACCACATTGAAATGTGGCATAGGGGTATTACCTCTTAAGGGTGTAAGAGGTTACTACCAAAGGCGATTAAATATTGTTTTTCATATAATTTTGAAGATTATTCTACATACCATATATGAAAGTTTCACACTCTTTTACAGGGCACTCCACAAAGTGTCACCTCTATGATACGATCGGGGTTTTAAGGATCATACAAGGTGATGTTTCATAGTATACGATGCGAATTTTTAAAATAAAGATAGATAGATACATAAATGATAGATGACAGATAAAAAGGATAGAGAAATAGATGAAGAAATATAGAGAGTAAAATAGACATAAAGATAAATAAAAAGAGAGAGGGTGAAAGATAGATATTGAGATAAATAGGGAGAGAGATAAAAGGAGAGAAAGGGATATGAAATTTTGTTATGGCATCAATTTCACGGTAATATTATTGGAAATATTGTTAGGGGATTTATTTATTTAGAAACCAAAATTGTTTTTGGGTGAATTGTATTTCAAAATTAATAAAAAATCATGAATCAATTATTGTGGGGCATTTGTTTTGGCTTTTTTTTGGGATAAAATGTTATGGGATCATTTTTTGTAGACAAATTACATGCCGTCAATGAGCCAAACCAATTGACCATAAAATAATTGATTCATGATTTTTCATTAATTTTGAAATACAATTCACCTCAACACAATTTTGGTTTCTAAATAAATCAATCCCATAACAATATTTGGGCTAACTCCTTCAAAAAAACCCTACCTTTGCAAATCTCGATGACCAACAATTATAGTACAAATCAGTTTTATAAATTCAATTAAAGTTAGACTCTTATTTGAAATAACCATTTTTCATAAATCGTTTTCTTACGAGCAAAAAGTAAAAGTATATGTATATGATTTATAATCTGCCAAGACGGGTCCCGCTCGCGCCCTACTTGACCTTTAAACTCCACAATACACAAAAATGTCTGCGCGTGAGCTTGATTAATTCGATTGTAAATCGTGAATCAAGCGTTTGCTCATGCTTATATGTATATATATATAGCGTATTAATACAACATGAAAAATTCTGTCGCGGTGTGCTGCCTTTTCCCAAAAAATCTCAATCCGGATCTTTAAAACGGCCAGCGCAAAACAAGTTTTTATTGTTTGTGTGTGTGTGTGTATGTTTCTTTGGTTCTGTGTGCGAAGACCCATCGAAAGAAATTCGTCATTCTCATACACACACACGAAATATACTTAAAATTTGGGCATTCAAAATTCAGACTCACTTTCCATCTCAAACACCCGAAAAAGTGAAAGCTCACCTGAGCACGCAGCAGCGGCGCGCGGTGGTGGCGGTGGCAGCAATTACTCGTGTATTTACAAAATGAAAGTAAAAGACGTTTTTGAGAGTCAACTTGGCCATGGCCATAGAAATTTTGATAAATTCACGTGGAAATAAATATACATATTATACATTCTATAAATGTATATGATTTTTTAAAGTAGTTTGAGGTTGCTTCCATTTTCAAGCTTTATTATTGTTTAAGCTGTATACAAACGCCATAAAACGCCATCTTCAGAATGACAAACTATAAATATATACTTATATATATTTTTTATATAAATTTTAGAAGTTATAATATTTTGTTTGAGATTGTTGGTAAAGAAAATGATTACCGTTTAAGTACGCATGGTGGCGCCACAATTGCTGAACCTGGAACTGAGTCCAGCGATTTGACTCTTCTGTGCCGAGCAGGTTGTTGTTGTTGACAGTGATCGAGTTGTTGTTATTGTGGTTGTTGTTGTTATTATTTGTGCTACTCGTGAGATGATGTAGTTGGAGCAGTTGCGAGGGTGGTGGCAAATTGTGTACCAGTGAATTGTGATGATTGTTGTTCTGTAGATTGTTGTTGCTTTGTAGATTGTTGTTGTTGTTGTTGTTGTTATTGTTTTGTAGATTATTGTTAATCGTCAGATGAGGAAAATTCTGAGAGAGTTGCAGTGGTACGGGTGGCGGTTGCATCGAGGTAATGATCTGCACGTTGTTGTTGTTGTTTTGCATGATCTGTAGATGCGGTGATTGGGGTGGTGCTGGAATGCCAGTTAAGGTAGTGGCTGGAGGCAGTTGTTGGTAATCCATTTTCACAATTTGAACGCGATAGTGTGTTAGTGAGAGAAAGAACGAGAAAGAGAGAGGTAGGATTGTTAGGTATTATAGTCTGAATATGGTTTTAAAGTTAGATTTTATAGAGGGCGTTTTTGCACTTTAGTATAATATATGTATATATATATATAATAATAAATAAATATGTTCCTAATTTCCTCTGGCGACAAAGTCGCCTTCGGATGCACTAGCACTCACACATTTTCTTGATAGTATTCACTGCAGAAAATATTTGCGGCAGATGTCTTGCACTGGAAATACATTGAGCGTGTACTCGAATGAAGGAAGTGTTTATATTTAGTACGTGTATTCGAGTTACGACCTTGAGCTTGCTATTCCATGCGTTTCGTTATACTGATTTCAAAATGTGTCTATCTGTTTGTTTGTTTGTGTGTGTGTTTATTTGTTTGTGTAAGCTCGTCTATTTATTTCTTGTGATACTTTTTCTAATCAATGTTTGACGATGTTTTTTTATATATTCACGATGTGTTTATAATTTTAGAATTAGCATATCAGTTATTGAGCGCGAGCAGACACTTGTTACCGCGATAAACGATGGTTTTGCCACTCAACGGGATGCACTTATAACTTGGAATATATTTACACTATAAACTTATTTATAAAAACACACATTGCAACACACACACACACACACACACACACATACATATACTGGTGTCGAGTAATATCAATATTGAATAATATAAATAAATAATAACACAACGGGAAGAGCACGCGCGAACACACAGCTGATCGACTGTACGTCGTACTTATCAATGCGCTTCGGGCAAAAACGACGTTAAGGAGTTTTCTATATGTGTTTAGAATATATATCTCTCTGTATGTATGGGTGCACGAATATAGTAAGATATATCAATTCGCGCACGCGCACTTTTATTGTTGTAACCTGTCCGCCGAATCGTACGTAAATGAACGAGCATCGGTTAGGACCGCGACAGTGAAATGTAAATAAATGATTAAATGTTAATAACAATATTATTTGCCGGTACGCGGCGAGAGGCATGAGTAAGAGTAGTTTTGCGTGCGCGCAAAGTGGTAGGAGCATGCGCAGTCGTGCGCGAGAAATATACATAGACATTGAGCGAGAGAGGAATAAGGAAAGAGCAAACTAACGATCGAGACACTGCGTGCGAGTGCGAGAGAAAGAGATATGAAATGTACGATGTCGCGCGAGAATTCCACGATCGTGTTTGTCTTTATCGCTTTTTAACATTGGTGTCTTCGGTGTTAAAGCTTTAAGTCACTATCTCTTCATTTTGGTTGTCTGTGTGTGTAAGTTGTGAGAGTATTTCTGCTGTATGTTTAGTGTATAATAAGATTTGTCTTCCTTCCCCCAGACGACCACTTTTCATATGTCTTTCTTTCTATCTTTCTTTCTTTCACTGTGTGTGTATGTGTGTGTGTGTGCACACTCGAAACGAAAACGAAAGCACGACAAATCTTGGATTTTATCGAGCTTGCCGTTTCGAAATAATTTATATAGTATGTAGGTAAAATGCACCTCACGCGAGACATACACTGTTAAATTGTTTTACGATCGCACGCTCACGCGCGTACCCACTCACACACTTGCACACTTTTGCAAATCACTTGTTATTATGGTGTATACTACAGATATGTATATATATATATATAGTGCGTATTATAATTGGTTTTTACAGATGTATATAAAGTATAGGTATGCTATGAATATATGGAGTTGATGGAAATAACATGCTTTTGAGAGCACCGCGTACATTATCCGGAAAACGAGCTCGATCGCGATCGAGCTCAGGTAAGTGGAACTGTTAGATCATCGTTAGTGCTACTATGATACTATATATAAATACAAATACATAAAGGTACAATGCACATGTGTTTTAGCTAACTATTTTATAGTTAGATTCATTTTTGTGTGATTTTTTTGTATTTTTACCTATGTTTTCAAGTATGCAGATTTTCGGATGGAGAGAAATTACAAATTAACACTTAAAATATTTCGGTGAACAACAGACATAGTTTTAATCGTTTTTATTTTGGTTTTTAGTAAATTAGTTCAAAATTGACTCATAACAAAGATTATTTGTAGATGAGGTGGAAATGTGACATTTTAAAAATGGTATTTTGTTAACCTAATATTGATATAAACATTATGTATACTATATTTTATATTATATTTTATGGAACAACATTTTTAATGTTAAGGAAAACGGAATTTAGTGGAAATAAAGTACCATTTAATGGTGGGAGGTATTTTTTTAGGTTTTTGGATGAAGTATTGTTAATAGGGTGAGTTTCCAAAGTCAATATAACTATAGAAATCTGTTTTAAACCTTTAAATTCCCTTGTAAAATATATTTTAGTTTTTTATAATCCACGATTTGCATCGCCTGAAAAGCAGTTAAAATTGAATATTTTGAAAAGCAATGAATGCATTTTTTATTTTACATATTTGTTTTTTATTACTAGGCCAGAAATATAAGTAGTGCCCCTTGAATTATTGTTTTTTTATATTATTTCGCTTATTTAAAAAAAAAATGTTGGGAGATTTTTACTTATTTTTGTGGTTTTGTACCAAAAGTACGCTATCTTTTGGCAAAAAGTTAAATAAAAGTATAATCAAAAGATTTTTTTTAAATTTCTTTCAAATAAAAAACTTCCCTACATTACGATAACATTTTTTTTACATATTTTAAATTTTCAAAGTTTGTAAAAACGTGGGTTAAAATATATTTATATCTAAAGTATTTTAGAATTTACAGCCTACCCTGTTGGTAAAACCATCTCCTGGCTAATACCTTAGCGTTATTCTTTAAATGAATTTGTCAGCGTTCGAGGCTCCCTACAGATTCCACATGATTTCTTGCGCAATTAAAAGAATTGTTTTTTTTAAATATTACAAACCGGAAGGCCCTTTATTTTAGTTTAATTATATATAACAAGTTTAGGTTTTAAATTTACTGACAGGAGCTAAATGTATATTTATATTTTATTGAATCTGCATATTTAAAGGGTGGTTCAAAAATATGCCATTGAGAAATCTTATAAACGGCCATTCGGCCAAACGTAGAAGTCATATGGCTAAAACTTAATTCAGTTAAACGGAAATTAGGCCAAATTAAGCAATTGGATAAATGGTAATTTGGCTAAACGTCTGTTAGGCTTATTCGACAAAACTGATTTCAACTAAATGGGTTATACCCTTTTGATTAGTTCTGTATGCCTTTTTTACTTCTACTACAGGAAAAAAACAAATAAAATTGTTGTCGCTTTGATTTTTAGTTTTTTTTTATCAATAAAATACAAAAGTTTTATCAAACATCTATATTTAAAAAAAACTCTATTTTGGATAGTTATTGAAAAGCAAAGTTGTGCATATTTGAACTGTGAGATAACCAATTATATTATTTTGAACTTCAGAATTTCATGCTTCATTTATCTGCGGATTAAATATGTTTTTTTTTGTATTTTTACTTTTAATACATTTATACAGGGTGAAGTATCATATTTTATTGTGAGACTTTTCTGCCCAATTTTTTACTTATTTCATGTTTAAAATATATAATTAAAAAATATATATTTATTTTCTTGTACATTTCACTATTTTCTTAGCTTTTTTCAAATTTGAATTATATGGAAATCTATGCAAGATTTTCGGTTTTGTAAATTACAAATGTGCGATTTAATTATTTGCTATTTATATATTGCACAGTTTTCGCAATTTGTAACGTATTTACGTGTACTACAGCGCGTTTTGTGCTCATATTTACTCAAACAATTTCGAATGGTAATATAGTCTATACTGAAAATAATATAATACTACTTACGTAAATATCATAATTATATACATTATATATATTAAAAAATTCATAATCAAAAATAAACCTTAACCTGGCTTTTTATTTACCACTATGGTAATCGCAAATGTTTTTTTTTAATTAATTATTCGGTAATTTATTGAAATAGTAATAACAAAAATTTATTTTTAGAATGCGCTAAAAATCGATAGAAAAAACAATCGTTTCGAATAGATTTAAAAAAACTTGTTTTATAATAAAAATCAGAATATATAAAAAGTGATACAAAGACTGCTAAAATCAAGGCTAATTAACTTTTTACTAAAAAAAACCATAAACCCGTTTCAACTTGCAAATTTGTTTCTGCGAAGAGGTATATGTATATTGTTGATATATTTCAACCGATAATATGCAAATCATCTTGTGCAAAACTCATCTGCCATTATATCGCACGGATGTACAATGTATATATATATATATATATATGTGTATTTATAAAAAACATAAACGGCATTCGTCGTCGTGTTGTGTTGTGAATTTATTTCCTGTCCTAGATTAACAAAAACACTATCGTTTTTATTTATATCGATTTTCGATTATTGTCCGAGCGCCAGAATGACTTTATTGTGTATTTTATCGGATGCCACATACACAAACACTGGCATAGTGTGAATTGCACAGCGACAAAATCCAATTACCGCAATGAGCAGTTTTAAAATAAGTGACATCATTATGTATTTATTGGCTTTTGCCTGAATGCTTCCATAAATAACACTTTTCTGTTCTGCAATTTTATTAAAAAAGTATCGAGATTCGATTTTAAGAATTTTCAATTTTAAATTTATTAATAGTTAATGAACATTTCAAAATTTATGCTTGTTGTTTTCCCCTTTGAAAGTGAGTGCGTTCTGAATTTAACGCACAATCACGCATAAAATTTGATTGCGCGCACGCCGAAAAAGAAAGAGTCCGTACGTAACAAAGAAAGAATAAAACCCACGAGACAAGAAATAAAAAACTTACAGCAAACGAGTGTGTGTGCTTGCGCGTGACTTTCGCTTTCCTCTAAAATTTGATTTCATTAAAAAGTGAAATTTATTATTGTCTGTGTGTGTGTGCTTTTGTCCGATTTGGGTTTGAGTATATATATATATGCGGAAGACTGACTATATGATCGATACGGATATAAAAACGCGACCGCAACCACCAACCAATATATACAAAGAATATAGGTGACCACCACAGGTATAATATGGTTGTTGGTAGTGTGATTTGATGCCATTTGGTTTTGTGGTGGGCTACAGCTACTGCGCTGTCAATGCGTTTGCGGGTAGTGTCGTAAAACGTGCAATATTCCGGTAACATAAATACGTTTTATAATTTTTAATAAATTTAAGTGAATGTTAGTAGAGATTTGTATAAGATAAATATGTTTTTGTAACAAATTGTTGTAGTTTGGTTAAAAAACAAAAACTTTCTTCTTATTTCCAAAATTAAAATCGCGATGTCTGATTATTTAAAATCTTATATCTAGCCCATACATAATAGACGCAAACATAATATGTCTGTGACAAACATTTTTCCAATGTGGTTACTCGTAAATATAATATAATTCCTTCAAAAGTGTGCAGTGAATATAATATACTTGTGGCAACAAACCAAGAAACATATTTCAGAGGGTCCCGACTTGTATGAAAGCTTGAGACAACATTTATTATCTATATAAGATTCAGTATAACATATAAAATAATGTAGCATTACAACATAAAGTAAAAGAATAGAGCGTTGATTCGATAGTTCGAGTACTGCTAGATAGCATTAGTAGAACATTTAAAAAGATGCAACTCCATAGAAACATTAGGCGATGCTGCTTAATGGGTGTTGCTTGATCTCCTCGATTGTAGGAAGGGATTATTGATTATGATTTATAAATGATTCTCGATAATAGCATAAGAACAACATTTTAAAAATATGCAAATTTATAGAAGCATTAGGTTCATAAACAATGAGTTACTTAAAATAACACTCAAATCTCTCAGATTTTTCAGACAAGCAAAAAACTTCTTTGCGAAGCCAAACAGAAGAGATGCTCTTTTATATACATGACACGGTAAAGTTCAAATTTTAGTTACCGTTTTAACTGTGCATTGTTTTAAAAACACCTGTTCACAATAAGAGTAGGTAATTCTATTCTTTGTCGTGAATTTAAATTGTTTTAAAAGTCATCAGAATACTTTTTGTGTAACTGTCCTTCACTTTTTGTGCGTAAGATCCTTTAGAAATTAAATTACAGTTTTTTTGGACGTATGCAACAGTATCCG
>JAAAKO020052549.1:0-10952 GCA_010015015.2 Bolitophila cinerea | reverse complement strand
TTATTTTGAGGCCAAAGACGAATCGTTTTACAAAAAAGGTGTCGGAATGCTAGAGCGGCGTTGGACTTATTGTATCAGTCTTGAAGGAATGTATGTTGATGAATAAGATCGAATTTTGCCAAAAAAATTGTTTTTCTTAGTTATCCTACGGACTTATTGAGTGATGTGTTACTAAACGAACTGCTAACAGTTTAAGTAATGTAAATTAAAAGGGATGAAGTGCAAATGAGTTTGATGAAATAAATATTTTTTTTTTAATACAAATATTACATATAAAAACAATTATCTTTAATATAATATATTTAATCCTTTTTTTTTAAATTTGTATATTTTTTTTTAAAAATGTTAAATTAAAAAAATAAATAGGCATAGTGCTCCGCGCTGGGCGTATTTACGGTGAACACCAAATTATCGCACAGCTCAGCCATAAAAGCGATTCTGCGATGCAAGCGGTTGACCTACATATTCATGACGCTAAAGTTTATCTCATAAATTCAACATGAGCGTGCGGTGGGATCCCACATTCCCATTTAATTTTAAATAATTCCAATCTATCACATTCATTCCGAAAATATTCAGCAAATAATCCAGGCCGCCCGCGCTTGCGTTATTACTGAATTTTAATCAACTACTCGCAGCGCTGCGTTGCCAGCAACCGGGCATTTCGTGCTTTCGTTTACATCCCGAAGCTTTATAAAGCTTCACCAATTTGTCATCATAAAATACGCTGTTCGTACAGTACGCTTATTGCATAGGCACATAGCAATTGGCCAACGAAAAAAATGCTGATCCTCAAAGAATTAGTTTCACAAATGGACTTCGGAATTGGCCCTAACAGAGAAGAAGAAGAGAAAAACATCTTGATTAAATCCACCAATATACATATACTATACATTACATATTATATAACATATACGAGGTACAGTTCTTTTTTTTCTTTTGGGAGTTTTTGTATGATGTATACTTTGTAGTCTGGTCAGGCCGGAGCGGCATCGGCAGCCGCGTTGTTCGTGATTGAATGTTTTCTATTTGTAGACATAAATGAACACCTTTAAGCACTCGGCACGCTCGGCATTTTCCGACCAAACATATTGTTCTCTCAATGTGACGGGAAAAGTCTCTCACAAAATACTTAATATAATACATTATACACGTAAACGAAAACGGAAAAGCGGGCAGCAGAAAATAAAACACTCGCCTAAAATGGGTGATGGGCTCGGCTCACACTCGGCATTTGTACTGTGAGGGGTTGTGTGGAAGGTGGAATGGAAGGGCGCAAATTGATGACAGCAATGGATTAGTTCGATTTGTTATCTTATATATTATTCCGGGATTTCTGCTTAATGTCGATACGTGTTTGTGTGTGTGTGTGGTCTGGGTGGTCGTTATACAGAATACCGATAATATATAGTGTATTACACTGATGATAGGACATCCATACATCCACGCACCCGCAACACCAAACGAGGAGTATAAATATATAGAGGATAACACGAGAGAGCGCTGCACATGAATGATTACAAAATATCGAAAATGCTTTTGATTTGTGATGCTCGTTTATTTGCACATTGTGTCCTTTTGTGTAAACGTGGACACGTTGCGTCCGTTCCAGGACACTTTGCATTCTTTTTTCAAATTTTCCACTATATACTCTGGAATAGATAAAATACAGATAAAATAAAATTTATTACTGTCCAGCTCCCTCCCCCAGTAACTGGCACGGCGGTGCCGCAGCGGTGGTGGCGCTCCAATATGATGTGGTGTGCTAGAAAATAAATTCACTTTGAGTTTCGAGTGTCGCATAAATCAAGTGCTTTGTTTTTATTATATCGATAAATTAAATTGTACATTTTTTAAAAATATAATTAAATAAAAAAAACAGTAGCGTACAAATGACTTAAGTACCTGAGTGCGGACATTATAATGCTTAAAAAAAATATATTTGTATATATATGTATATTTATATGTATACTATTAAAATTAACTGCACATTTACGATAACATTAATAATACTAGAATACAAATCATTAAATTAATTATGAACAAATTAGTCAGAGGCACAAGCCTAACAAAGTGCGTGCGCTTTAATCCTGACAATTTGTGTGTGTATTTGGTGAAGTAGGGCGTACGGTGGGCGTCCCATGCAATTATATTATATATTAATGCATATTGCACACTCGAAATACACACACATGCATATCGAATTGCAACACGAGAGCATCAGTGTCAGCATATTAAATAATGGTGAATTAACGCTTCGTTTTTTTATATTATCGTATTAATTTAATGGCATAATGCATTTTTAGTACTCATACACATTTATAATACCTGCAATATTAAACATTGTGAAACACGATTAATTTGTATATTGCATAAATTGCAAATTAAAACTTGGTTTTTTTATATTCAGCTGGATCTGCTACACCTGAGCTTTTCTATGTCTGAGTGCTTGGATTTTG
The DNA here is from genome assembly GCA_010015015.2 of Bolitophila cinerea. Taxonomy (NCBI): domain Eukaryota; kingdom Metazoa; phylum Arthropoda; class Insecta; order Diptera; family Mycetophilidae; genus Bolitophila; species Bolitophila cinerea. The sequence continues at coordinate 8,493 of JAAAKO020052549.1, read as the reverse complement.
ATTTATTTTTAATGCAATGCACCTTTGAAATGAGCACGACTTCATGAACTTTATTTAAAACTTAATTTTTGTGTTAATGTATAAAAACTGTAGAGCTTTCAATTACTTAATAAGATATCATTTGGGCTTATAAATGTTAAACTGCGATTCCTGTTGTGCACTTAAAAAAAACTTACATTTAAAACTATATATGTATCATTTTGAAGTATTTCGAGGTGTTTTAGGAATTGTTTGTTTACGTTTACAGTTTTCAGATTAGTATTACATTTTAGAAGTCTGGCAATTGTACAATTATATGTTTTTTTGTAATGTCAAAAGGTGTCAAAAGTTATCGCAAAGAGTTTCAATTTTAAAATTTAATAATTGTATAACAACATTTTATAAAAGGATTAAAAGGATATAAATATGTAATTAGTAATTACTAAATTATTTAAGGTTTGAAGGTTTTGTATATATTTACATTACAATTTAAAAAATAAAATAAATATACCTAAAATAATCAGAAAATCATTTAAATTATTAAAGTAAAAGTGTAATTGGAATAGGGATTACAATCGTGCCTTTTAAAAAAAATGTTACAAAAAAATGTATGTTTAATTAAATAAGCTTGAGCAACATTCCACTTATTTTGGATCTGCCAGATTACTTTATTTATAATAAAATCATCAAAATAATAATAAATTACAAGATTCGCGTGGATATTCTCAATATATGGTCATCGTACGGGTTTGAAAAATAGAAAAGGGCAGATGGTTTTCGCAAATATTTCTGTAATACCCATTGAAATAATTTTAGATTGCAACAAGCGTTGAAGAAAACTTATCCATAATAATAATACCATAGAATCTGTTTTTTAAATGGTTTTAAATGGTCCAATTAAAAATCTCAAAAGAGTATCTTGCACGATTGGATTGGGATTTATTAAATTGAAGAGTACGTGCATACTAAAACAGGCGGTTTGCGGTTAGAGATTTTACTGCAGCTCTTTTTGAACCAGCTCGCGGAAATCTCTTCTCCTCCAATTTTATTTCGGTTGAGCATGGACTGCAATGTTGTTCGAACCGCAGAATTATCCGGCATACATCTCTTTCATGAATTATGATACCGATTATCTTCCCAACAAACCCCGAATCTTTTCAAGCTGGGTCACGTATTGAATAACTGCATTATTACAGCATAATGGAATGCTACTGCTCAATAAGAGTTTTAGAACGGCATATTCAAATTCTGCAGTTTAATCAGAGCATATGCTACTCAATAACTGATTTTTTTTAAGAAACTTAATGAGCAATGTAATTAAAAAAGAATTATTAATTTAAAAAATAAAAAATCGATGTGAAAATTATAAAAATGACCATATTTTTTTGTAAACATTTTTTGTTTATCGGACTACGGCTTTTAAAAATTGCATTGAATGCTCTTGTAAAATACAAATGCTTTTATTCATTGGGCCTTTTTAGTATCTTAGAAGAATTGCTGGCAGCATTTTGCACTCTAATGGTGCTTAACAAAATACTTGAGCATTAGAGTTGAGTTTGAGGGTCTTGCCAAAACAGCTGTTTTTCGACGATACCAAAGTTTTTTTTAAAGTCGACCAACATATTGTTGATACACGTGGGACCTATACTCTGATTGTTTCATAACGATCCTTAGAATATAGAATTATATATGTCCAGGATCTAAAAGACCGCACGTCTACAATTGTTAGACAATGGACATGGAATATTTGGCCTGATGCTTCATGTTAGGGTTTCTCCGTTTTGTGAGAGTTTTGGTACTTCACCGTCTAAACTTGAGATAACAACGCTCAGACCTCATTTCCTCTGCAAAAACGCTGTAATTAGATCACTCATTGATTTTTATATAGATTAACAATATAAAATAGCAATATTTTTTAAAAAAAACATAAACATCTACAGAAAAAATCATACGATTTTCATTTATATTGTGGTCAGAGGGATTGAAGGACATATCCACATTTTCTCTATCTAATCTAGGAGCTTCGAGAGCGATAAGTACGTAAATATTAAAAATATATTAATATTTTGGAATTCAGCCAATGAAAAAGGATATTTTTCAGTGTTGCCCTGCAAATAAAGACCAGCGAATTAACATACTTTTATATTTGCGGAATTTAATAAAAAAATACTAAAAAAATTTCAGTATAAATAAAAACTCTGTTAGAATTACAAAAATAAAAAAAAATATTTACTGAAAATTATATTATATTTAAAATAAAATCAAAAACATTTATATTGAAAAAGGATATTTTTTATGATTTTAAATTTATTTTGATAGAATAATATTTTTTCTGTATCAATCTAACTTTTAATAATTAGTGCTCAAGCAATAATCCTTTAATTTAAAAAAATGTTATAAAATTAATCTTAATCTGTCTAAAAATGCTCTTTTTATTCTATAGAATATGATTTACCCTAAATCTTTTATTTGCAATATTTTGAAGCCCATTTGATGGTTATAATTCATTAGAAGATATTGTATCATATGTCCTTCAGTTTCACTTTAAAAAATGTATATAAGAGAATGAGGAACACTAAAAACTATCTTTTTTACGATCAGGCAAAATATTGAGCCATTAGAGTTATATGCTGTTTTTAAATTAATTACAAATAAACTTTTAAACATAATTTACCTATGAGCTTTTATAGTAACCCAGGAAACACAGTCAATCCGTGTAAGGATAGGGGAAATAAGAATTCAAGCAGTAGAAGCTGGGTAAGTAATGCTGAATATGGAGTATTTTTGGCAGAATATTATTTATGTAGGCCTTATTAATCGTTGAGTTAAATTTGAGAAATTTTTAAAAGCTAATATGAGCTGATAATACAATTTGTAACACTCTTTCTAGCTTCACCTGTCTTTTACTCAGCTAACATACAAGTTTTTAAAGGAATACATTCTATAGTAGGAGAGGAAATAAATAGAATATCAGTATTAAATCATATTCTGCAGTAAAAAGGAGAAAAATGTTTGGAAAGATTCAAAATCTCAAAACGTATATGCAAATGGTTTTTAAAGAATAGATTTGCTTTAATAATTGCTTTACCTGTCCCTAAGGATACAAAATTAAATTTACTTATAGATAACTTTTGACACAACATTTGAGGTTTGATGTTATTTTGATTAAAAAAACATTGCACTTCTTTGATGGATTATGATGCAATTAAAAGCTCCATAATTGGGCCTGATTATCGGAAGTCTCATACGACGACGAACGCACAAACGGAAGATTGATAAATATATATTTAAATTGACGTACACTAAAACGTTATACTGGACACGCTGTATACAATTACAATTAGTAATGATAAATGCTAAACTCCATAACACTATTATAAATACTCTATTTCCATAGTCTATATATTTTATTATAATTTACGCTCATTATATAACTAGAATTAATATAATTTATCCTATTCATTTAAATATACATATATTACGTATATACTATATATATATATATATATTATTCGTATATGACCACAATACCGAGTACTGTGTATTCTCTATATTTATATATTTACATAATAAACTTTAAATATATATATAACACATCGTATATATTAGATAATACCATAATGTATCATAATATATGTGTTGTCGTGTATTGTATAGATTCAATTATAAATTATTTACCTAGATTAGCGCCTATGATTTATTACAATTTGTGTGTGGGTGTATGTGGAGGGGGGAGGGGGTTGAATTGGCGCGACCGGCGAAAGGATGTGCCCCCCAATAATGCATCCCTAATAGAGTCCTTCCGGATGGTTGGATGGTTTCCTTACAGAAAGTTTGCCTTGTCTACACACTCACGCACACAATTGTTATGTATGTATAGTTGAGTTTGTGTGTGTGTGTGGGTGTGTGTGTATGTGGAGATTGTTTTAGACATCATCGTATGTGTTTATATACATTGTAAACTAAGCGCCACCGGATGATGTGAATTCGATTTCCCCTCGAGGAAGAATTAAATCAGGATCTGCAATGTAAACTAAAATTTGAATATATATATTATTATATTGTTAGGATTGTGTCAGATAAGCGTTAGTGCTCGTTTTGCAATAACTATATGTAATTAATTATTAATTATATTATTATTAGCTATTCTCTATTATTTTACATGCACTCTCTATAATTAAATGGAATAATTTTCTTATTACCGCTATATGCCTCCTAATATCTAATTAATGCACCGCAGACACATGCATTATGCATTCAAAATAAAAGCGATACTAATTCGTTAGTTTAACATAAATAAAATAAATATATGTATACAATTATAGTGATTAAAAAAATATTAAAAAAACTAATATATAATAGACGTGCAATGAACTATAAGAAACTATGCCAAGCCATAGAAACTTCAGAGATTCTTTTGGACAAGATGCTCTTCTGTTGAACCACTGCATACACTCAAACATCTACCATAATATATATATAATACTATAATATAATATAGTATATATAATGTATGTGTAGTTTACATCATGTATTTTGCATGTTCAGATTAAAGCATGCGCGCGTTCGTGTTCGTATAGCTAGCGCCTCAAAAGTTGAGCATACATTTCTTATTAAAAAATGTTAGCTCTTGGAGTCGAAAAGGGGTGGGGGGGTTGGTCTATGGCTATGCTGGCTGGTGCTGGATGAACAGGACTTATATTTATGGGCTGTCCTGCTGCAGCTATCCTAGTTTACAAGTTTGTGTGTATGTGTGTGTGTGTGTTCTCTGCGCGTTTTACTTACACAAGTACTTGTGAACTTACATGGCCGGAGATTTCTGCTCAGCTTTCGAAGTTCGAAGCGTTTGCGTAGAACTTTATTTCATTACGCTCAGCCCCCGCGCATACTGTATTTAGTTAGAATATTAGGAAGAGCTTTGTACGCGTTTCTATATATTCTATACAGTACACACACACACACATATACATACAATTTTATACGCAGTATAATGTATGTTAAGCACGTGAATGTGTATTTATATGCAGTAAAACTTGCAAGCATCTAAATTCGGATTTTGGGTGAAGATGGAGACTGGAGAATGCCTTGGGTATGACTTCAATTTGCTGAGCACAGATTTTGGTCGTGTCTACATGTGTGTATGTATATGTGTGCAATTATGTACTTGTATATGTTTAACTTTGAGCAATTGAAAATGTCAACATTTCTTGAGATTATTTTGGAGTTGGGGCATGTCTTAGTGCAAGCGTGTAGCTGCACCGCATTTAAATTCTAAGCACACATATTCGTATATACATATATGGAATGTGGCAACGAAGATGGCAACGGTAGGTTTGGTACACTGTAATTGCAGACTAATTATAAAATTACCTAATTATTGACGGTAATGGTAAGTTGATGTGATATAAATTTTAACAAATTAATATTATTATAAAATGACAAATATTCGCAAATGAATTATCTTTTGGGACTCTTGATCGTAATAGTTTCTGTATTTTTAATATAACGTTAAAAATAAATATAAAACTTTTCTGGGTTCACTTCACAATTTTGCTGTTATATAATATTACACAAATATATTTCGTTATTAACTCTTCAACTTAAATAAACCCTAAAATGCCACTTGCAATTATCCCAGATGCATTTTGTAAACGCGCTAGCTGGCGTTCCAACGAAAGCGACTGCTACATGAAATGCGCTAATTACACGTTATGTATAGTCTACAAAAGTTGTGTTTGTTTATCTGCAACTGTAAATGAATTTCGATTTAGTTAAAAATAAACACGAATGCAATTAAATTGCACAACTGGATTTAGGCGTTTGTGCAAATTATTAAATTCTGTAAAAAAAACATGTTCAAACTTTTTGGAGATTTCGTTAAACAACCGAGCTACGTGGAGATGAGTGCGTGATTAGCGTTTTCAAAGGAATTACTAAAGTTTCTTTACATTTTTCCGTTTGCGTATCATATGTCCGATTATTTAAGTTGATCGAATTTTTATTTTTTGAAATATCAAAAATAATAAAAAAATATTTGCGTTTTTTCGTTATTTTTTAAAGGATTTCCATTAATTTTTAGTGCAGAATTTTTAAATTTAAATGTATGACAAAACAGTGTTTGACAATGTTTTAGGATATTTAGACCAGTTTTTATCTGTACAACTTGAATTTTAAGTGAAAAAACCACAAAAGTTTCAGCCCGATGTTCTAGTGGAAGAATAAACAAAAGCAAAAAACGCATTTTTTTTTATTTTTATTATCTTTCTTTGCACTACTCCCGCTGGTCGGGTGATTTAGGCAAGCTTATTTATAAGCTTATGAGGCAATAGTGCCCCTTTTTCACCTGTTGGGGCTTAGCGACGCCACGGAGCCGAATAAAGTAAAGGTGGAACCATACTGGGCGCTTATGCTTTAGGAATACCCCCGGTACCACTGATACGACCGACTACTTGTAGTCGACCGCTCGGGAAAACCCGTATAACTATAGGTCTGAGTATTGTCTTGACTGAGGGGTTTAACACCGATGCCCTTTACAATTAATGGTAGTGCGGGGGTGGGGGCCCAGGTGAGTATGCTTGCATGTTTTCATCCCCACCATTTGGTTGAGAGCCTCTCGGCTGAAACGCACTGGCTGTGGGCGACATAGAACCCTTTATGGGTAGGTGGTCGTGAGTTAGTTACTTACACGCTTGCGTGTATCAGTCAACTGGAGATAACATTATATTCTTTTCACTATTAGGCATTTTGATATTGATGTTTTTTTAAAATATCCATAAAAGGCCGATCCTTACGCTCATTGTTGTTCTATAATCACTTTTAGCTAAAATGTATAAGTTGGTAGTTTAAACGAAAAGTTACTTTAGCCTAATTATTATTGGCAGTTAAATAAGAATTTTAATAAACTGTACACGGAACATAAATAAGTGGTCTACGTTTTCAAATAAATATCGGACAAGGCTTCACCTAGGTAACTGCATTTCGATTACATTGGAAGTTAACATTGGACATCTCTGTGCAGACAACATTGTAGCTTATGTATTTTCATGCGAAAACGCGTTCAAATACCGCAGCCTTTTCGATTTCTAAAACATGGCAATTGGCTAAAAAGACGACCAGGAACTTCACGGTCTTTTATGCAACGATGACTAAACACTGTCTTTAAAATAGTTTTACTGTCTTTACAGAAAAACGCTCCGTTTGAGAACCCCGTAGGGCCCGCCCTAGTATCAAGGTAACTATAATAAACAAGAGAGGGTTTTTTAAACAACATATTTCAAAAAAAAAAAAGTTATTTAAAAGAAAGATTTTAGAAATGGTAACTACGCGTTACATTCTACCCGTCATAAATTACGACTGCAACAAATAGTCATAATGCAGAATTCTTTGTTAAAAATGTATGTAATCCTAAGCTTAGTAGTGATATATTTAAAATCAATATATAATAATATTTTTGTTTTTTCTTTATTATCATTTTTCTCTATTATCATTTTTTATAAAAAAAAGCTATATATAATCATACAAATTCCTTTTTTTTGGAAAAAAATTAAAGTAACTCATGTTTTTAAGTTATTTAGTTCACTACAAATATTTTTTTATGTTTTTTTTTAAGTAGGAAAAAACAAAAGCTATTTTTAATATCTTTCTTTGAAGTTCAGTTTGTATATATATGACCGGGTGATATATCGTTCGACACCTTGGTTGGTTCAGTTTATCTGACCAGCTCAAACATAGCACATAGACTCGTTTGCAATCGATTTAAAAAAATACAAAAAAATTATATAAATATATATAATATATATGTATATATGTATTTGAAATATTGTTAACCTTTTCTAGTTTTTTAAATAACTTCAATCAATCGATAATTTTTATTTCAACAATTTATATTTGACGAGATGTTCATGGTAATTTTTTTTCTAAGAATTTGGTTTCGATGCAATGTTTTCAATTACAGCCTAGTACTAAGTTTACGGGAACTCAGTACTGACACGGATTTTTATATGAAAGTTAAAACATTTAACTTAGTACTAGGCTTAATATAATGAATCAATTTACAAACTGAAAGTGAGCTTGGTAATTATTATATATATATGCGGATGAATAACCCACCAATTACAATACACTCAGCTCTTAAATTTCGCATCTCTTAATTTCGCATTCACACTACTAAAATTCCATTTATCTTAAATTTTGTCATTTTATCTGATTATAAGAACTTTTAAAACATCCTGTTGTTATTTCGGTTGTATATACATTATGGTGATTTTTTTTAAAACATGTATGATTATTAGCGTCTATATTTAAAAAAATATATATTAGGCCGAATACGAAATTTAAGAGCTGTGGGATTTAAGCTTTAATTTAATTTTCGTAGTCATTCTGTCATAGTTATGTTGTATAACATATTATTATTATAATTATTATTTTTATTCATAGGCTGCATTTGGTTCGCTTAACCAATTTTTGTTTCTTATATTTTTTCAATTTTTTAGATTGATGTCTTATTTGAATTTT
>JAAAKO020052538.1:0-10952 GCA_010015015.2 Bolitophila cinerea | reverse complement strand
CCGCTCATTCATAAAGATGTGGCGACAGTGACATTGCTTCGTCATATAGTTGGCTCACAATTCATCATCTGAAAATTTCAATTGGCGCTTGTAACATATGTGCCTAATGCATGTGATTAAATATGTTTGGCGGAGATGTCTTGGCTCAAAACTCTGCTCGTCCTTAAATGCAAATATCTTTAACATCACATTTTAATCGAACATAAATCCCATGTGTCCGAAATGAAAAGGACATAAGGCTTACAACCATTTAAAACATAGCCTTTTCGTAGATCCCCTAAAATACTGCACTTTGGTTGACTTTACAACGTGTCCAAATTCACTTGCACTTGTCATATTGCACTGCTCATCGATAGCGGCGAGTGCAACACAAAACGTCTGTGGCGGAAAATGACATCCGACCGCATTCTGAGAACTAAATCAATTAAACAACATTAAATCAAAGTCCAGGAGAAGAATTGACCGGTAAGATTTATAGAAAATCCAAATACGATCCTAACGATAATAGATGATACAAAAGGTCACTGCCCGTTACCGATTATCACCAACTACGATCCCAGAGAGCGGACTCATACCCATCATCTAAGGAAGCAAGGCCAGAGAAAGCATCCGTTCACTCCGACCAATAAAGGTCAGTGCGCTAAGCTGTGCAAAGGCAGCTAAGGTTTATACATATAGTGAAGATATTTATAAAAGGTTAGGTTTAATACAATATTAAAATAAATGCGTATGATAGCATAAGAATAATATTTTTATTTGGTGTGACCAAGAGCCAAGGTTTCTTTATCTTTGTCTCAAAGAACCATCTAACAAACACATGTTGCGAAATGTATTATTTATTGCAAACATTTTATTTAATAGTTACACATTTTAAATGAACTGTGGCACAAATATATTATATTATATATTTTTTGTACAGTTTAGCAAAATATGATAAAAAAGACAAATTAAAAATTGTTGATGTGCTTAACGGCCTTGTAAATTGATAATTTTGGTAGTATTTATTAATTTTCTCCAGAATGAATGGTTTTACAATCCTATAAATAACTAATTCATAATTAACTAATTACAAAAAAAAACTTTGAAAAGGTTTTATAAGAAAAATTGATCCTTTTTAAGATTACGGAGACGAGTGTGGTAAAGAGGGAAAAATTAATAAAGGTTATAAAATTAAAAATTGTCTAAAAATAAATATTTTGAATTTATTTACTTTTAAACATATCGTAATATTTTATTTGGATTATGTTTTACGTCTCGTTTACGTAAAATGTTTACCAAGTCGGTCAACTATAAAAATAAACCAACATTTTTTATTTGCCTAATAGTTAAAAGATTACCTAACAAATCTCGGAAATTTCTCAGGAAATTGGGAAAAACAAAAATGCAACAATAAAAATCCTGATTCCAGGGATATAAAATTGCAATTGATAGAGGGTCATTCCCGGGGAAGTTCCGGCAAGTCAGAGGAAATCCTAAGAAACCCCGGGAATTGTAGGGTAAATCCCGCTAAAATCCCGAGCAAAACCAGTGATATCCCGGATTCCCGTAAAATTTCGTGAAAATCCAGGGAATTTCTCAAGATTATGAGAAATTCTGGGAACCAGAAAATCAACAAAAAAAAATAAAAATCGTATAAATCCCAGGAAATCTTGGAAAAATGAGTGGAAATCCAGGATAATCCACAAAATCTCCAATTATTTTTGAAATTTCAAGAATTTATTAGAAATACCGGGAAATAACTGAAAATTGTGCTTAGTGTAATTTTTTCTAATTGAGTTTTTCGTTACCCGTGAGGGATTTCACCAAATTTCTCGGGATTTCCCAGGAGAAAAAATAAAATAGTGCGATTAATACAAGTGAATCCCGAGGATATCTCAGGAGAAATTTCGGGAGAAACCAGGAGAAAATCCCAGAGGAAAATCCCGGGGAGATCATGGGGAAATCCTGAAGAGATCCCTGGGTAATCCCAAATTAATTCAGAGGAAATCACATAATAGTCCCGTGGAAATCCCTGTGGAAATCCTGCGAAAAATCCCGGGTGGAAATCCTGGAAAAACCAGTTAAATCTTAAAAAAAATATTGGAAATCTTGTAAAATGCTGGGAATTCTCAAGAAAATTTTGGAAACACCGGAAACAAATTCAGAATTGTGCTTGAAAATTAAGTAATTAGTAGTCCTAGGGAAATCACAAGGGAAATCTCAAGGGAAATACTGCGGGAAATCCCTGGGGAAATTCTGGGAAAAATCTTGGGGGGAATCCCATGAGAAATCTGGTGGAAATTCCAGGGTAAGTCCCACAGAAAATCCTTGGAAAACACAATCAAATATTGGAAATCCAGATAAACCCTAAAAAATCACAATAAATGTTGGGAAATAATTAGGAACTGTGTTTTTTTTGATTTTGAACTTTTTATTAACGGGAGAGTTTTTACAAGATTCCTCGGGATTATCCGGGAAAATAATAAAAAATAGTGCGGTAATATATTATATATATATATATATATATTTTTATATATATTTATTACAATTTTTATATAATCCTTTCCATTCGGTGGAAAAAATTTGTTATTGATACTATTTTTATCAAAACTTCAAATAAATAAGTATATAAAACAAGCAATTCATTCCTTCTTAAATACAATTCAAATAACGCACTGCTGCGCGCAGTTAATTAATTATTTTTTAAAACAACAACAGAAAAACTAAAATCATTACCGGGAATTTGTTCGTATATCAATAAACAGTAAAATATTTTCTTTTTGCAAAAACATATAATTTATTTGAAAAACAAAGTCTCAAAAATATTCATTAACAGTCCAAATAATCGTAAAGAACCCAAACAAATCACAAGCAACGAATCAAAATAGAATTCCCTTCCGGCTGTCACAAAACAGCGAAACGTTCCGGCTTTGTCGTGTCGTCTACAAACAAGATATATAAGAAAACAATGCTGATTTAGAGACAATAGTTATTTGTGTATGTGTCTCCGTGCACGGATATCATATTCACTCACTCACACACACACAAACAAACAAAAGCGCGCAACATGAATTCAAAATAATGCTTTGTGTATTTGCTATTTGCGCGTCAGTTAAAACCTTACGATTGCGAGTACTTTCTCATGTAGTTGCTTGATGCATTTCTGCTCTCCTTTTAGATTAAAACCTAATACAAAACATAACGGTACTGTGTCGCGTGTTTTCTTGCATTTGGATGTATATTGTATTAATGTGTTTGCGCGAGCGCACTTGCGTGTCGAATGGAAGTACAAATGTCAGTAATGTTTTCTTTATGGTTGTACAGATCAAATACATAAATTGAGTCTTTTCGAGGGGTTGAACAACGCACAATAGCATAATACACAAACAACATAATAACATACATACATCAAATAAGAGAGAAGGATATTTTTATGTCTATATTTATATCTGCAACTTTTCTCAATCAATTTAAAAATATAATAACCAACAGAAAACAGCAATTATTAGAAACATTTGCAATTGCCAAATTTTCCCGTAAACGGGAAAGCATAAGATTAGTTTAACTGAATATCAATCGATAAATAATAACAAATAAACACCTCAATGTATTTTGTTTGTCCAGAAAAAATATTTTAGTGTCCATGTTGATATATATTCGTTCGAAAGGTCCTTGGGAATACTTCAATTTAATCATTGATTCATCGGTTCAAAGAATATTATAAGACGTTATTTGTATATTTTTATCTTCATGTTCGCTTTGTTCACGTAAGATTTAATCCGGCACATTATTTATTCATCTGTTTATCTATTAAAAAGAATCAAAGCAATTTTGGTTGGTTTGATTGGAATTATGCATCTTTACGGGTATTTACGTAAAATTATGGATATTTGTGAATACTTTAATATTATTGTTGTTATTAATTGCTAAGATAAGAAAAATTCTTACAATTAATCAGTTATATTTATACCATGATTTATATTAACACACTTTCAATGATGTTAATATTTAGTAAGTGAAATCAAGTAAACCAATGTTTTTGGAATAAAATCTAAAGAGCATCAAAATTCAAAATATACTAATATTAATAAATAGAAACAAACTTTTGATAGATTGCAGAGCAATTTATGCATAAATGAAAAAAATGCAAGACTAACATTTATAACTAATCTAAATTAACATTTTGTTTGTTATGAACATAGTTAATAATGTTCATAAGTATAGTATATATTTTTTTTAGAACATGCCATTCGAAATTTAATGTGAATTAATTGTGTTTTAAAAATAGTATTTTATTTTCAATTTAATTTTTTTTATAGAATTTGCTAATTTAAAGGCATATTTTGACATATAAACTGCATATTTTAGTCGTGTTTAGGTCATTATTTAAGCGTTTAAAACAGATTTTTAGGGCATATTTTTGATATTCCCTAATTATTAATAATCGATAAAGAAAGACTTTCCAATTTTGAGCGAATTTCGCAATATATAGCAACATTAATCTATCATGTTAATTTCAAGGTTGCTGTCAGGTTTTAACATTTGTAAAGCACCTTAAGTCCTTATTAAAATCATTTCATGATAATACAAAACTAACGGGGCCCACACGTTAAGAACATTTTTTTACTAAAATACCACTCTCAGGTGCAATACTATGGTGCGATCTCATTTTTTCTTAAATCCATCAAACGTAATATCGAGAGATGAACCTCTGAGCCCTTACACAGTAACAAATACGCCTTCAAGACTGGTAGGTCGGCTGATTCTGCCCTTCGCACTTTGGTGACCAGGATAAAAAGGACACTTGTAAAAAAATCCTTTTCTAGATATGCTTCGGCACAGAATCATCCTTTTTGTATCGATGGCGATGCAATTGAAGTCGTTATACAACTGAACGAGCTAGGTCTCTTCACCATAGCTTATTTCAAAGACATCACTGTTCAAATATCTGGCAAACATGCTGACTTATGTGAGATCTCTTGCCCAACATTCCACGTAGCTCCTTTACAGTCATGTAATAGCACAGAATGCGCTAAACGTGCTATATCAAATGCTCAAGCATATAAGGATGCTTTTATAATGCAAAATGCTGCCCGCAATGCTTTTAACATGCTAAAAAGGCCCAATAAATAATAGCATTCATGCTAGTTTACAAATGCATTCTATGCGCATTTTCAAAAACCGTAGTCCATATGTATGTGATGTAATGATTTTATGCTTTAACCAACTGTGCTATGGAATATATTTATGATAAGCTTATATCATGAACCAGCTTAACAACAGTATGTTAACAGCATTAAACATGCACCTTCCAAACATCAACATGAAAACAGCATGCCACAAGAAACTATAAAGCACCTTAGCAGCATCGACTAAATGCACCTAATAATCTGTAGAATTCAAAATTGCTCATAAATTCTGTCACATTTTTAGCTATTGAGCAGCATTGACCAAATGCTTCTATTAAATTTCAGAATTTAAAAATGCTGTTCTCAAACTCGTAATGAACAACAGCATTCAATTATGCTGTAATCATACAAATATTCAACACGAGACTCAGCTTGAAATGTATCGTGGTTTGTTAGGTGCAGACAATAATAACCGTCTGACTACCTTACTGCTTACTCCGTTTTCTTACAAAATTCTTGGTCAGTATTTCTACAAAATAAGATGGGAATTTGGACGGTGGTACACTCCTGCTTACAGACGGAGAGGTACGGTACACCAATGATTCTCTCAAATTAAGTAAATCTAGTGCCGGAATAATCCGTGCTAGCACTTAGACCATAGAGACCTTTTTCACACTAGGCCAGTATGCTTCGGTGTTACATACTGAAGTTTTTAATATCCACGCATGCGCCAGAGAACACTCCACAACAACGTGAGTTTGATTTGGGCAAAGTGTGTCAAAAAACGTTTCAAATAGTATTTTAAATACATTTTACAGTAAAATACTGTTACTAATATAAAAAGTATTTTAAGTATTTCAAGAACTTTTATAAACAAAATACTGTTGTATATGACACACAATATTAGTAGTGCTTACATACTTTAAACATACCTCAAATATATCTATTAAAATGCATCTTTTGATGCTATTGAATATCAGCAGATTTCTGGTTTTATCTTTGTGTATCATTTATAAAAAAGTATTTTGAATATTATAAAAGTTTTTTTTACTATAAAATATTTGAGTACTATACAAATAGTACAAATCTAAAAAAAGTATTTTAAAAATTCGTATTACATAATACTTTTTTCTAAAAAGATGAAAGTACTTTATACTTTGTATATTAGAACTTGTATTTAAATTACGTGAAAACTCTGGATTTGGGTATCAAACCACTCTGGAATCATAGGCAACGTGAACGTTGACACGGTTGTGATACTTTTTTAATGACCCGGAACCATCCTTCGGCATATCATCAAATCTCAGCAAAAGCTGGAGAAGAGATATGATGTTGTCTCGCATGGCAACCCACTGAAGGTTTAAAACCGATTGTAGAGACTAAAAACGGTTGAAAATTAAACCATGAGCCACAAAGCCTAAATCCGCGCTTAACCTTGGGCTAAAAATTAGGTCTGCGGAATCCTCACAGGTCACTGCAAATTAAAACAATACCTAAACTGGATGAGACTGTCTGATAGCCGAAACTGCGGTAAGTGCAGTAAAATTGAAGCCATTCACTTCATATCAAAATACCCTGTATTCTATAACACCAGAGGCAACACTCTTTCCGTGTTCCGGATTCTACCAGACTAGCTCCACTTGCGATGAGTTTGCCAGTAAATCAGGTCAATTTTTGTGGACATCTAACCCTAAAGGAAAAAATACAATAGCCAATCTAAGTACAGAAATCGCCTAAAAGGAGTCGGTCCGCCACCTAATAAACCTCAAGGATTTCAGTAGTTTATCACCTTCATGCCATCTTTAAACCCCTCCACCCTTGGGGAAGATCTCAATCTTTTCAGTTATTTGTGTTGTAAAACATAACGCTATTCAGATATATTTTTGCCTGTTTTAAAAATCCTCGCGATACTGATCGCGATATAAAGCTAGTGTGGAGGCATACCGATTATATCGAGCAACGTTGTTGTTGTAATTCATATATTTTATTTGTTCGTGCAACGTTCATAATAATATTTTATATAAATCAATTTAAATTAAGGAGTTTCATACAAACCTAAAGTTCCTTAAATGTGATACGGAAGAAAAACTAATCCCTTTGTTGTTTTATTTTTAATCGCCCCATAAACTTTATTTTTGCAAAGCATTATTCCATAAACTAATGAAATCTCCTAAATGCAATTATATTTTAGATTAGCGCTTTACGGACTCCTAACAAACCCACACAATTTTTTTTGTATATACTCATTTCTTCCTGGCACCCATCATTATCCCAATAACTAAGTACTTTTAGAACTCAATTAAAGCGATTATCAGACAACTAATCGCCCTGACCGAAACGAATTGTCTTTCAATTAGGAAAAACCTTAAAGAGCTCAACGGCACGAATCCACTCACAAACCACCACCACTATTTCGACCATCCCCTAAAAGCATCATAGCGCGGTCAGTGAACCAGAAAGAAACGCACAAAACTCTTGCACACATTCATCCCTCATCATCCGGCGCTCGATCGGAATTTAATGCGCTCGTCAATATTTGTGAATCGTCGTCGGCTATAGCACACCCCCGCACTCCGCCCTCACCCCTCTGCGTGTGATATGCGTTGATATCTGCAAGCGCGTACTGCAATTGAATTATTCCTTGTCATTATGGTGTATGTGATGTGCGCGCGAACAAATTCAATCGTACCACCCCTATTTACTTATACGACATCAAGGCACATCAACAAACATTGTCTGTGTGTGTGTACGTGAGTATCAGAATACTATACTATACGGTATACATACATAAATGATTGAATGTACAGTGTTCTGGCAATGCCGATGCATCAGCACTTTAAAATTAGGGAGATGAGATGATAAAACATTGATTGATAGGGGATGAAATGCAGGAAAGACGTTGCGCCGCCAGCCATTGCGTAAAAATAAGAGAACACCAGTTTAAATTCATTGTGGGGCTATTTATTCGGGAATTGTGTGCGTTTCATCGAACGTCGAAGGGTGGTCCATTATAATTGTGTATATAGCTTTGAATATGACCTATTTTCCGCCGGGTGCGAGCAAATCCGTGCGGAAGTCGTTAAATGCTTTCGAGTTAAGGCCAAATTGTAAATTGCCTGGAAATGTTTTTTAACAATCAATTTTCTGGAATATATATAAATATTTATTTGTATATAATTTGTTAGCTTTTCTGGGTATTTTCAGCGTTGTCGGTAATTTTACATTTCACAAATATAATTGGCAAAATATAACGGGATTTCGTAACCGCACAAAATTTATTCGAATACAATGCAATAATTATTATGTAACTCGAGTCAAATTATATGCGCGCATCGATCGAATTGACCCAATGGAAAATTAAATGAACGAATTTATAAATATATAAATGAAAACTCGTATCCAGAAAACGATCGAACGGGAAATGAATATGCGGGGCTTTATTTAATTAGCTGAACATACACAATAAACAAAAACGGGACAATATTCTGTTGATACATTTATATACTGTAATATATCTATATATACATGTATGTGATGGTATATTGATTAAATGCGCAATTAAAATTTTGGTTTCATTTAATTAACGAGAAATTTCATTGTTGACTTGACACATTCGAATCACAAAAAAGCGTTCCCGGTCCCGGTGTTTTGGTTGTATTTTTTTTGGGAGACACGCAGGAATGTTTTTTTTGTGTTTTGATGGGTTTTTTTTATGTGCGGTTCATTGAAAGGAATTGGTCGAGCGCGAATGGCTGAGTCGCGCAATTAATTGCACATTCAAACATTACTGGTATATAAAGCGAATATCGCGCGTGTGGTCTATCGCTCGACCAACGCGTTGCGCCCTCTTGCGAGGGGTAATTTATATGCACATCGAATAAACAATATATCTACTTATTTTATAGATAGAATAGATTTAAATTTCATTGTAAACACACACAGACACACGTGTGCGTGCGGCAGGCGCGGATTACATTTGAAACACATATCCGTTATAGACGTTCGAATGGAATCGCGAATAGAAGCACTAGCCGGATCGCGAGTATACCGGGGCTGGCCGGCATATCGCGGTTTCCATAAATAAAAGGAAATTAATTCACATTGTTGTTTTGCCTAAACCGGACGCGGCCGGCATACGCTTTGCGTTTTGTGCGTGTCGTGCGTATATATAAATATATATATATATTGTGTGCGGTCGCGCTCGCATTTATTTATGTCTGTATTGTATAAATTTATATATATTTTCGGGTGAGTTTATATAAATAAATTGGAAAACTCGAGTGCGCACCAAAGCGCGGCGTAACGGTAGTATCAGTGCACCGAGATCGAATGGGTGCGCTCAACTGATTTTAATTTAATTCTTATCGCATCGGGTAATCTTTGCATTCAGATTGTTGTGAATTCGATTTATACGCCCGGGATTCGTTTGCATTGTGTGAATTTCAATATGGTGTGCGCCCGCAGAGGGAAAACCGCATACATTTAAATGTTTTATAGTTGATGGCATAGAAGTTAAAGAATACCTCTTATATGGTCATTAAATTAAATAAACTTCAGTTTATTAAACTTGCAAGTGTTTGGAATGTGTGGGGTTAAATTAATAAAAAGACACAGATAGGGTAATTGCAAATGAAAAAGCAATCATTTTTAAACCTTCTAGGGATGGAAACATTATGAATTATTTAACAAATATTGAGCCTATCCCTTGATTTATAAAGTCAAAAAATAAATCTATTTGTTATTAATAATGTGTATCTTGGCCTGAATGGAACAGATTTAAATAAAATGTGAAAATTATGTCAATAGCTTGAGGCCATCGCGTCGTCCATCCTTACTTATAAAATGTGCATATAGCATCGATTCACTCAAGAAGCCATTCAATTTCGATGTACATTTATTGTCCCTGCAATCTTATTTGCTATTGTCGTCATTTGACTTACATATTACCCGCATATTTTTAACAATTTTTGATTAATAATATTAAAAATATTTATACTATAATATATCTAAATACACAAAATAAATAGCACCCAGGCACACGCGTATTGTACTTAATGCCAAGTAGGTGCAACTTCGCAGCCTATTGAACCTGAGCAGATTGCAAATTCTTCATATTTCAAAATTTAGATTAGGTCAGCAAAATAAACAAGATCATTTTTATATACATACTTGGCGTGTATGCTGATCTTGGAATATGCATATTGTCTAGTAATTAAAAGTATATAATAATGTATTAAAATTGTTAGTGGGAATCGTTGGGGAAAAAGTAATAAAAGACCTTCCTACCGCTGATTCCTGACCAGTCTTTCATAAAACGTTTTTTATGTTAAGTTTTTATAAATTAAATCTAAAACACTAATTAAGGTATTTGAATTGTTATAAACAAATATTTACTATTATTATATAATCTATTCTATAGCAAAAACGAAATTGAAAGTGCCCGAACATGATATTTGATTTATATTAATATACACAGCTTGCTTAACCCATGCCCCTCAACACTAAAAAATATATCGAGTAATGCCCTTCCTTCTAAGGAGAAAGGTGAGAAAAAAAATCATAAAAAGAGGGTAACTTTGCTCTTTTTATATTATTTATTCATTTATTATTTACACTCAACAACAATTCTACAAAAGTATAGATTGCAAAAGCACTAGTTAACAATATTTTTTGAATTTATATATATACTTGCTGTGTTTTGTTTGACAACCCAATAGGACTAAAATGCATGAATTATATATTAATCATGCATTAGCTGTGAAGTATGATTTGGCGGCATGAAATAGACCCCAAAACATTTTCAGTATACAACAACAATCATGTGCTGCGCAAGCGCAGCACTCT
>JAAAKO020052527.1:0-10952 GCA_010015015.2 Bolitophila cinerea | reverse complement strand
CGGATGTGCAATTATATATATATATATATATATATATATATATATCTATAAATATACTTCAGCAGACACCAAAGAAATTCACACTTTAGATTTGTATGCATATTTTTTGTTTTGTTTCCATAATTATTTTACAGATAATGAATTAAAAGATTTATTATATTTAAATCAAGGCGTATACGTGCGTCAATGCGGCACCGGTTCTCGTGCAGTTTTTTTTCGGATGTGACAGTGGCGGAATGCTAATGTGCATGGCACAGCGTCCCACACCCATGGAAGACAATGGGAGACAAATTACGAAGGTGATCTATAAATATCGATCGGATGAACCGATGCCGAACAACGTTATGACGTATATTTAAAAGATGAAGCTGGAAATAAGAGATATTGAGAGAGACAAACACAAAATTTGAGGTTATGCATAAAATTATTAGAGCGAGAATCTGATAAAACCCTTTTATGGTATTTTGTTGGTTTCAAAAATTTATTTATTGTAACTAAAATGTATTCATGGCAAAAACATCTTTTATTGGTAACAATTTTTTTTTCATAGTATTTAATTTTGTTTTTAAAGTAACAACATTTTTAATATTTTGGATTTTTTTTATAAAAACTGGATCACACGATTGGTCAAATCATAGAAAAACAACGCGTGTGTAGTGTAACATAAAAACACGCAACCTAAAAACCATATAAAAATAAAAAGCACGTAACATAAAATGACATAACCTAAAAGCATGTTAAGGTTTTGCTTTTAGGTTATGTCATTTTTAAGCAAAAAAAAGTAATCTAAAACTTGAAAAACTGAAATTCATGTAAAAAACAATTTGTAACAGTGTATTTATTTATTATACTGTCACAGTACTGCCTAAAAACTTAAAAGGTATAACAATGGTATACTGTGGCGTAAAAATATTTAATAGCGTAAATAAACTTACACTGACAATATTTCAAGTCTTAAAATGTGTATGTTACCTTTTTTTTTAAATGCATGATTTTAGGTTTATGTTTTTAGGTTAGAGGCCATTTAGTTTATTTTTTCCTTTACGTGTTTTTGAGGTTACGTTTTTTATGTGTTATTTTTTCATTTTACATACTGCATCCAATACCATATTTACTGTTGTATTTAAAATTCCTTATAACAGTTTTTTTGTTGTATTTTTTCTTATTTTTAACTTAAGTTTTGGATTGATTTTATCTTGATATTAATAAAATGATTTTTTTAAAAATAGAATTTAAATTTAGAAGATTTCGACCCCATTTCTCAATAATTAGCCTTCACAATGAAACTATGTCTTATAGTAATGATTTTTAAAAGGAGAAAAAATTGTAATAATAATATTTATAGAAAAATCTTATATTCTTTTAAATTTGTCTTTAAATGAAGTATAAAACTAACGATAAGGCATATTTTAATTTTTTTGTCATTCATGAGCTCGTCTATCAGCCCTCGAGCAGATGAGGTGAACTTTTTTGAGCTCCATTAATTGTATTTCAACTTTGATATGCATTATTTTAAATTATTATAATTTTTTTTTCTTATTTAACTTGTCAAACATACATCGATAGACATACTTCGGGGTCGTATTCCTTGGTTCATTCTAAGACCAAACATATTTTTTTTGACGAAAATCGTTTCCCCGAGAAATGGTAGTCTTTAAAAAAAAGTTTTCGACCGGGAACCATTTGCCATTAAAATGTACATCCGTTGGTATTGTTTCTTTGGATAGGATAGGTGTTGCCGAGACCTTTTCTATAAGGTAACACTTTAAATTTTCCAGGTGGGGCTGTAGTCTTTAAGAAAAATCAGAAAAAGATCAAACAAATTGGAAAATATCATAAATCCATTCACGTATCTCCGAAAATAGTGAATGGATTTATGATATTTTCCAATTGGGTTTTAAAAACAATCTATTTTTTTAAAATTTGTTTGCCTTTTTCGAATTATTTCCCAAAAACATTAGTTAAATATTTGTAAAAAAAATTATAAAATGACATTAAATTAAGATTTTTTTAAATTTAATTATTCGAATAAATTTTGGTCCATTATTTATGCATTGTATATATTATTTATGGATATATAAAAAATCAGGAATTTGGGTCTCATCAATCTTTCACAAGACGTCACCTGTCACAAATTCCTATATAAACAAAAATAACACGATCACACGTGTCAATCATTTTTATTTGAAATTAAATTATTCCGAATATTTCTGTCTATAGCCCAATTCGAGATCACAAGCACATCACTCAAATACGACGGATTGCTAATTCGGAGCTAGCCAAAACCTTTCGTTTGTCTGCGCGCGCACACGACCGGGACCGGTTTTTTGCTGGTTGAGCCCAATAATTTATGTATGTATATGTGTACATGTATTTATGGCATGGCATATATCTGCGTATTTAATTCGAATAAAACTGACGTCGCGTATCGTCGCGTATCGTCGCCAGAAGTGCGGAGGCCTGCCAAGTTATATTTCCGCAGAACTTGCCCTCCTCCTCGCTTATATCGAGCTTAAAACGGCTTCAAGCTCACGTGCTTTTTTTTCTCACGTCTCCCGCAGCAACAAATAAGGCGTGCGCGCGTCACGCATGCGCGCGCGTACCACAGATCGCTTCCTAAAACAATTCATAATTATTAATATGAGCAAAATACACACTATAAATCGCGCAAGTAGCCAAGTATGTGATGATGATGGCGGTTGTTGTTTTGTGGTTTTTCTTGTCTCAAACGGAAATTATCATAATAATAATTCTTTGTGAAGCTGTGTGTGTGTGTGTGTGAGTGAGCGTGTGCCAGCGTGTATGAAGGCCATCGGCGCGGCATCGACCACTCAGACGTGTCCATCCGTCTGGCAAATTGACTAAAATTATATTAAATCGCACACAATTATTGGCAATAGAACAAAATATTGTGGTCGCTTAATTTTGTGGACGTTAGATAAGTGCCATTACTTTTGAACATACTTTGAGAATTTTTTTTTTTTAGAATATTTTAGTAAATATTATTGATATCTCATCACCGCATCATAGATTAATGATTCTTGTAGATTTTTTCATCCAATTCCGAGAGATTAGGTAATTTTTGAGGTAGCTCCTTTTCTTATCCTCGAATGTAATAAAAGAGATCAACAAGCTTGGTGAACGTGAAACAGTTCCATTTTTAAATTCTCTATATTTGTTTTAGTGATCTTCTAATGCGGCCTAATTAATCGACTTCCTGTCATCCAATTTAGTTGCCGATGACATTATGGGGTGACCAAATATTGATCCGAACCATAAATTGGCGGCATGAAATAGACCCCAAAACATTTTCAGTATAAAACAACAATCATGTGCTGCGCAAGCGCAGCACTCTTCTTTTATTTAACAAAAACACAAGAGAAGAAGAGAGAAAAGAGATTTTGGGAGATTACAAGGTATAGTTTGCCTGTCACCCATAAATTGGGCAAAAGGGGGAAAATTAGGTATTTTTTGTAAAAAATATCTGCTTCTTTGCATTTAACCCTTTGCTGCCCAAAAAAGCTAGAGGTGGTCAAAGTTAGTTACTATACCAAAAAAAAGAGTAGTGATTTTTTTTATAAAAATCTTAGTTTTTTAGGGTTGATTAATTACATCACCATAATCATATTTTGTAGGATAATGATTTGAGCTCCTCAGATTCAGGTTTTAACTGCAAGGAAGTTATCTGATCGAAAGTTGTACAGAGGATACGATTACGCATTACTTACTCGTATATTAGACCTATATCAAACACAAAAGCTCCGCATCATTTTAGCCAAGCATTTTTTAGAGGATTTTCCGATAAACTAGAGTATAATGAGTAAAATGAGTATAAAAAAATTGATGGCATTTTTGCAAAAGAACTTTTTCTTTTGGGTAAAAAACTAAACCAATATATAATTAACTACTAAACTCTAAAAGGTCTTTCTTATTAATAAGTTTAGTCTCATCTGAACGCCACGTTTTTTGCGTCATCAACTGGGCAATCAAAAATATACACTTAAAACTATGCTATAAGACCCTAATTTAGTGGTTGATTAGAGATTGGTTCTGTTATTTTTACAACTAAGTATAAAAAAGTAGTTTGAAATGAGATTTAATCTTTTTATATGTTTTAAGGCCGGTTAAAAGTTATGGTATAAACATTAGCTTCATCATATTTTTTTTCAAAGTCATCTTCATATGGCGCATTTGGAATTTTTAAAACATAAGTTTTTTTGCCAAAATGATTAGAAAAAACGGGGAAAGAGATGGATTAAAAAATATATATATATATATACAATATAATAAAATAAATAAAAAAAATAGGCGCACATTTCTATAAAATATACTTATTGTTCCTTTCTGAAAATTAAAAAAGATAATTCTATCGAAATTTAAACTTATCAAATTTCAAAACCAATCGAATTTACCATAATTGACCTTAAAATTCAAAATAAAAATCATGAACATATCCTGGCTCTATGCGTCATAAGCTTATCTAGATAACAGCCTATATTTCGGTAATCACAGTTTTGTTGAGACAATAGATTGAATCGACCTGTCGCGCATTCCGAAGTTTACAAAATCACGCGTATACTCAAGTACTAATATATGTACTGAATTACTGAAAACAATAGATAGATAATCATTCTAGAAAAGTGTGTGTGTGTTTTTTTTGTACTATGCGATTGTATTAAATTTTATGTACTATTTATGTATAAAAATATATAGTATATCCATGTGTTTAAGTGCATATAGATAGATGATAATTACGTTTTTTTCTAGTTTAAACCGCAAGCTCGCCGCACGCGAAATGTTGCTTGTCAGTGTCGCAAAATGGGATTTCAAACCGCGTGTACATATTTAAATTCGCGTAGTTTATATAGTTTATTTGTGTGTTTTTTTTGTATATGTATGTGTGTAATGTGAATGTAATATTTTTTTATTGTTGTTATTTACCAGGCCGCAAATGAGACAGAAATCGCATGTGCATGACAGACAATATTGTATTGTCATAATTGTTTTCTATGTTTATAATAGTTACTCTATTAGGCCAGGAGAATGATTGAAATTTTACTTTTTTTTAATTAAAAAGCTTAGCGAAAATTTATATTTTGACCACTATTTTAGCAGATATTGTTCATAAAAACAATAACTTTTGTTAAGCTTAGCTATAGAACGTGATTGGACCTAGCTGGATTGGCGTGCAGAATTAAAACCAATTTAGAACAATTACTTAGAGTTTGGCGTAAAAAAGGAAACAAGTAATATTATTTTATAATGTATTTTTAACGCCAGTAAATATAAAGCAGATTGACAATGACGATTACAGTCACACTCCGCTTGATTGACAGGTCCAAATGTAGAATGTATAATTGTTTATATAAAAAAACCTTTTTTTAACCTAGCTTTAGAACGTTATTGGACCTAGCTGGATTGGCGAGCAGAATTTAAACAAATTTAGAACCATTATGTAGAAGTGTAGAAATAAACCATGTAATATTATTTTATAATTATCATTTGTTACGCCAGTAAATATAAAGCAATGGCGTGTTTTTTTATCTGATTTAACAATCGCCATAATGGCCACACTCAGCTGGATTGACAAGTCAAAGTTAAGACAAGAGTGCCATAGACGTTTTAAAAAAACACCTTAAGTGTTTGCTCAAATGAGCATGGTAACCGAGTAAGCAGAATTTAAAAACCTAATTACATAGAAAAGGCGTCTCTAATCGCTCACTATTCTCACGTTAGCGAACACTGGAAGTATCCCCAGAAATCCACCAAAATCTGGTATAAACACAATATACTTGAAAGAGTCGATACGATCACACGAAAATACAACCATATAAAATGATAATGATAATCATAAAAAATCATAAAAAAAACAAAAATCAAATGGAAAGAACTAAACCGCTAATAATTATAAACTTATAGCAATACTTTAATAACTTACGGAAAAATCAAATAAAATCTTGTAAAACAAAGCCAATTTTTGTTACAGAAAATCAACCGAATTAAGTTGTATCTGTACAGTTTCTATTATTGCTTTTACACTACAATCAATCTGCATTATTCAGGCATTATCGCCTCAGGATTTCTATATGTTTGCTATTTAGATGGCTTTGCGTGTTTTAGGGATCAAAATTTAAATATTGTTTCCATTATTTCTATAAAGATGGCAATTGTGATTAGATTTTACCTGAGTTGATCATTATTGTAGTACCTGCATTACTTGAAAATGCTTTTAATTTCAAGTTCATTCAAATTTATGTTCGCGATTTGCTAGAAAATTCGAAAAATGTGTCGATGGTCTTTCGAGCCGGATTTAAGAAAGGATCGTTTTAAATTACATATCAGTAATTGAATATACCATTATTATACATTTCTAAATAAAGTAGCCAGACTCCTCTTTATTTTTGATTTAAAATTTTGATTATTTGATGATTTTTCCTTTTTGTATTGTTTGTTTTTGCTTTTTTGTATTTTTTATTATGATTGGCTTTTATGCTTTTTACTGGTTTCCCGAAGATTTTCAAATCCAAAAACTTTTTTTTTTGGGTCAATTCCTCAATAAGTATTTTTTTATTATTATTAGTCTTTCGAGTGATTAGTCTTTCGTGTGATTAGTCTTTCGTGTGATTAGTCTTTGGTGTGATTAGTCTTTCGTGTGGTTTTTTACGCATTTCATTTACAGGTAGGTTTAATTGTAGTTCAGCGTTAAACAGAATTGAACCAACATTAATGAATTTCACCGCATTTATTATTAAAGTACCACATTTGCACCCCGAAATCTGCTAAATTGACGCAGATTTTCCAAAAGTTGTATAAAACCATGCGGATTTTGGTTCCAATTCGAAATCTCATAGTTATAATAGTTTTTTTTTTAGTTTATTTATTAATCAAATAGATAAATCAATGAATTTCATTTATTCAAATGGATTTAACTATGCTGAAAAACGAGTTCATATTCGCAGGCTCAATTTTAGCACGATTTTTACTTTAAAATGCAAATCCAGTAAAGTGTGACCAAAATGGGATGGGATTTTAAAACATTGTGACACTTTGGAAGTAAGTATTCATGATTCAAGCAAATTTACGTCTCGTTTTCATATTTACGCCTATATTTTATATGTACGTCTCCTAATTACGCGCTGTCTGAAGATTGCATGACACAATATAACTGAGTGTTTTTTGCTCTTAAAATTCAAGAGTATAGAAGAAACCGTTCAAATGTGAAGTAGTAGATATTTACTGGAAATCACAAAATCTTTCGATAAAAACCGCTCTGAAAGGTTGGTGCTGGACAGACGATAAAAAACGTTCTCTCGGCGATCAATATTGCCGAATGACTACTTTTATTATTATTCTCATAATCCGCTCTTAAAAATCCAACTGTCTAAAAGAAACCGTTCAAATGTAAAAATGTAAATATTTACTGGAAATCACAAAATTTTGCCGGTGCAAACCGCTCTGAAAGGTTAGTGCTGGTTCTTCGAGCCGGATTTTATTCAAAAAACGCTTCCCTAGTTTGTTTGTAATTCTGATAATCCGGTACGAAGGACCAACTGGATGGAATTTTTTCACAATAATTATTCTATATATTGAAATTATTTTTCTTATTATCCGGTTGGAAGGACCAACTGGATCAGCGTAATATATATTTAGTAATAAATTTAGTATATTAGAAAGTTAGAATAGCTAATATAGGTTTAACAATTTCACAGATGCTATTTTGTACAGACGTATGTACTTGTGTATATACTTAAATATGTACATATGTTAAAGCATTTCACACCATTCAAGTATTCGTAAATAGAATTCTCCGCTTAGCACGTGTACTACACCTGCACACTTACAAACATTTAATCGCGTCCATTGTTTGCTGGTTTTAATCAATGAAACTTAACCGCTATACAGTATACTATACACACACAAACACTGATACTAACACATTACCAGCATTTTACTATCCGTTTTATTGTTATACAATTTTAAGCGTGTATTAAATCGTGTAGAAAACCCAGCAGCAATATCAGCAGATGAATACACACAAAAACATATTAAAAGTGTTTTTAAAAAAAAAAACTTATTTCGCAGAAATATTCCGCTTAAAGTATTAGCTATTAGCGAACAATTAGTAATACTAATAATATTTGAAATGTTTGTACACATACTTACACTAATTGTAAAGGTAAACGTTTTCCGGTTCATCGGAATTGAGTTGACCATAAATTAGAGGTATGCATGGTATTAGCAAGTGCGCCATTGCGCGTGGCCACTATAAAAATGTATGCAATCCATATTCGGTCACAGTTTAACAGTATGCCAGACACACACACACACACACTCACACACAAAAAAATACTCAGACAAATAAGTTATCGTGCGCAAGAAAGAGATAGGTGTGAGACAGTCGCGCCAAATTAACACTCTCTAAGCGGAAAGATTTTCTAAGATTCACTGAGAGATTTTTGAACGGTCGCATCATTGTGGGCGCTTCGCGTTAAAGCGATCGATCAATATTGATCGCGTGCTTGCGCATATTACTTGCGCCGTCGCGCGTTTGACGCACGCGATTCTTATTTTAAAAATAAACATCGTAACAAACATAATCAGAGCACACTTATTGTATATAATGTATAATTATCGACTATTAGCACCGTTTGCGATGAGCACGCAATTGCGGCATGATCGTAGCAAATGATTCACCACGATCGATCGATCATTGATCTGCACTAATTGCCTAGACAATAATTGGTTTGTGTGGCGTTTTTTTCGGAGCACAAAAACGTCAGCCGATTAGCAAGGTCGTGCACGATAATGAATGTTGATAATTTGTATTAGTACATATTGCACGTGTTGATCAAGGCAGATTAGCAGTGATCACCGCGAGATCGCAAGAGATCACTTAATAATTATAATTTACAATCTATCGGGTAAGTCGTATTACGATACGATCCCATGACATTGAGAATATTATTGATTGACTCGTAATCGCCTCTATAATATCGAAGTGCAAGATCACCACCGATCACCCAGGTGTACACAGACTGATGTCGAGATCAAATTCTACGCTATACTTTTGCCCAGCATTTTTTAATCGCTCTCACGTTTGCGATATACTGTGCTAACCGGCGAATAGGGTCAATACCAACAGATCAATTTAATGCGCAAATCGATCGAGATCACGTGCGCCCTGAGCAAAATGCAAAATCTCACCGGCTTGCGAGCGCATTGGGTGCACACCGCACAGGTGTGCAAAGGTTTACAGCTATATATAAATATAGCCTCAATGTGAATAATTGCGTGCATCTTCTTTTTAAGTGTGCGCATCAATTAAACACGAGAGTTTATACTTGGTACATTCAATCCGTAAAGAGATGCAAAAATTATTAAAAAAACATAATAAAAATAAAAATAAACATAAACAAACAAACGCATAAATCATCGTGCTGAAAAACGTCTTCCCATTGAAAAACGTATAAACAAGATTATAGCAACATATTTACACAGAATTCTAATGTTCTGAAGTTCTCAATATAATTAGCAAACAATGGATGCAACAAAGCGTAATAATGCCTATAATTATCTATCTTAATTATACCAAACGCGACTTGGTCAGCTGCAGCAGCTGTATATACTATAACTAACTAATACAGATGCACGCGTGTGTACTAGTCGGTGCCGACCGATTGACGAAACACACACACACAAACGCACACACACACACACACAAACGCACACCCATTCACGCTGGCGTCCTTTGACAATATAATACTGATTACTCTGCCAATCGTATAGCTGTGTGTTTGTGTGCAATGTGCATTGCGAATAAATGCAACATGCACTTTTTGGTGTATCTGTTATCTGTATGTATTAGTTAGACTGCGCGAGATTATGTACAAAACCAAGTGCATTCATGAAATGTATTTTGATTTGTTAATAATAAATTGTGTTTTGTGTGTTCGCAAAATGATGGAAATGGAAAAACTACAGCTTCCGGTGAGATAAAACGGTGTGCATTGCGGTTGAGCATGCAGGCTCGAGATATTATATATTAGCAGTTATAGTATAACGGTAGTTATTATGTAATCCATGCGCTTGCGGTGCTTTATTTTGCATTTTCTGAAAATTTCTGGGAAAAGAGTTTTAATTTTTGCTCATTAAAACAAAAATAATTTTCTCATAGAATTAAAAAGAAGGAGAAAAAAACTTCTCTATTGATTTGAAAATACATTTTGAATCATGAAATAATCAGAATTATCGTAAAACCATTTTTTTATCAAACCATTGGGAAAGCGTTACATTAAAGTGTTCCAAAAAGATTAACTAACTAACTATTTAATAGATATCAAAGATAGATTATCCAAAATAATTTTACCAGAAAAGACATATAACTTATGTTAAATGAGTTTAAACATAATATTTATTTTGCGTTCTATTGCGAACTTGCCGAACGATTATTGGCTTTTTTACCATAATGGCCAAACAGCCCCCATACCAACAAAATAAATATCGTCCGAGGAATTTTGACTAAATGCAGTTGAAGTTTATGGCCAAAGTTTATTTTTCTGAGAATAGTTGGACATTTGACTTACGTTCACCATGACTTCCTCTGGTGTCTGAAGTTAAATGGCCAAATAATGGATAGTTACGACTTCCTGGTTGGTTTTTTGATAGACTTATTGACTATGACGGCCTTCAGCTTGATTTACAATGCCACTAACGTAACAATCGTCCAAGAATTGATAGCCTAACGATTGAAGTTGATGGCAACGACTATTTACTGGTTTTCTCTGATGTCTGAGGTTTGATGGCCAAATAATAGATAGTCACGACTTCCTGGTGTGTTTTTTGATAGACTTATTGACTATGAGGGCCTTCAGCTTAATTTACAATGCCACTAACGTAACAATCGTCCAAGAATTGATAGCCTAACGATTGAAGTTGATGGCAACGACTATTTA
>JAAAKO020052516.1:0-10953 GCA_010015015.2 Bolitophila cinerea | reverse complement strand
TTGATTTTGTGTGTTTGCCATCAGTCATGTCAAACAGTCAAGAGTGCCAGTCAAGAGTGGAGTGTGTGCGCCCTAGGTAAGGATTACTTCCCCTACACCATAAATATTCTTTATACCTTCACTAAAACGAAAATTCGCCCAAATTATCGCCCAAATCTCATCAAAATTTCACGAACTGTGAATGGTTCTGTTTTATTTTCTCTTTGCGTTGGTTTGGTAACGGTCTAACGGTATTTTTTTCTCTGTTTTGTTTTGTGTTTGTGTTTTCTTATTCTTTTTAAAAATATTTACTGGACAAGACGCAAGTGTTTTTTTTTAATTTCAATTTAAAATCTTTCTTTATAGTATTCATAAATTTTATAAATAAGTTTTCGTAAACTAGATAAGTCCTTAAAATGCTTTTGTACCCAGATGAATGCCAACCACTCTACACGCACCTGCCAAAGAGTATTTTGCTACATAGAATTAAGGTATTTTTGGGGATTTCAGATAAAATTTTATATTTTCATAATTTTCAAGCATAAATACTTCTATAATGACAGGCTTTATTCTACTATTTCGTCAACACACAAATCCCGGTCGAAAAGCTGGAACAGTACTATCCTCTTTGGAATGAGATCATCGAAATGTGCCAGTTCCGCGGTGGTAATAATGATGACATCTTCCGACTGGTGGCAAACTGTTGTGCAGTAGAAATGGCCCGTATGTTCGGCGCAGCCTTTCCTGAGAATACTCGTGGACCCCTATCCACTAAAGCGGTTTTTGTGAGGAACCATATTGAAACAGAAATCGCCTAAAATAACACACATTTCTTTTGATTGTATTTACAGGATTTCTACAGAAATATAGCCACAACGATTTCGAGCATTACCATCGAGCATACGGAAGCCTTTAGTTTCCAGTATCATCTGCTTCGTGTGTTGTCCGAGTTCGGTGTGCTGCGGGTCACCTCATTGTTGCCAGTAGTCGATTTCACAAAAAAATCATCAAATACGGTACAACAATTAATTGGGGCTCTGTTGTCCATCGGATCGTGAGTACATACACAATACTTAAATAATATTTTTATATTGTTGGCTAGCAGACTATAGAAATCCTAAATTAATTACAGAAACTGGGACAACGCACCGCAACTGACGCAAATCGTTATAGATTGCATGCGTGACATAATAGAGAGTTCCTTCCTGTTGATCGAGCCGCCTCTTATATTGCGCGAATTGCTCGGACCACTGTTTACGATTCGTAAGCAGGTTTTGTCGCCCGTCATTCTGCCATCTATTAAATTCCTCCGCCTGTCGCAGTTGTCCTTTTTATTCGAAGTAAGTTTACTAAAAAATGACGAGTTTAGAAGAAAGAGTAAAATTTATATATTGTTTTGGATGTTATTTAATATTTTGTTTATTAGGTTGTCTGCAAACGACTAGTTACCATGGAACCGAGTACACTCCTTAGCGGACTAGAGCTGAACATGGCCGAGATTGTTATTCAGTCTGTAGACGATCTGTGGCCGTTGAAAGAAATGAAAACTGAGATAATAAAGTATAAGAATAGGTCTAGTAATTTATGGAATTAATTTTGTATTCCTTTTCAGGGCAGCTTTTAATGATGACCATACGGATCACGAGCAGATCACAACACTACTAGCTGTGTTCATCATCAGATTCTATAGGCTGAATGGATCTGCGAAAATAGAGACAGAATCACCGCTACGCAGACAATTTAACCAGCTCGTAGGAACATTTCGAAAGTGGTATTTACAATTTAGATATATTTTTTTGATTAGTCAACATTAAATTGTTACGCTGCATTTCCAGCATGGTACGTCCTCTTAAAAAGCCGTATCCTCAGATCCTTATCCAGTATGGCGAGGAGCTCCTGCTGAGCGCACAGGTACTGCGTTGCAAAGAGCATTACTTTAAGATATTCAAGCACACCGTAACTGTTCACCTGGGCTACAAGCGCAGCCAAATTATTGATATTTATAAGGATCATTTACAGCAAACCGCCAAAAGGAGGCGATTGTGTTGAATACGAAACATAGCTATTACAAAATGACCTAATTGTGGTAATTCCCAAAGAACTAAGCTACATTTATACACAAACTCACTGTATATACATTTTACATGGATTTTTTATTACAATATTTTTTTGATTTCACACAACACATACATTTATATTTATTTGGGACATTAACAATTTTTAAACGATAGAACATGTAGATAAAGAAGACTGCGAAAGAAGTGATCGCCGGCCAGGGAAGGCTGCAATCTCATCGGAGGCATTGCATCAAATGCAATTTCATACGTAACCAAACTGTGCGCTTTGCGTTGAATATATTTGGTGCTCTTTCTCTAGGTCTTAAATCATAATTTTCTATACACATTTTGACAAAGAATAACTGCGTATATCCTTCTAAATCCTATTCTATATAATTATATATGCTTTGCTCGCTGGAAGACTTCTTTAGTATTGCGTAGGCATTTTTTAGGTTAAAAAATAATAAACTTAAACTGAAGCGCACGTTTCTGGTGGATCGGGCTTTCTACTTTGTCTCCTTGAGCACCTGATGGAATTTGTCGAGGAAAATGTCAGCATGTTTTTGCTGGAAGATCAGCGCCGGTCGGAAACGGATGGACAGATCACCGCAGCCGCCCGATTGAATGCCTGGTAAGAGAAATGTTGATTAGAATAATATATATTTAATTTGTATTCTAGTAGAGAGAAATAAAATATAAATTACCCTTCTGCTTCAGCCGATTGATGATGTCATCACGCAGTTTCGTATCCTTGCAGTTCAGTGCCAAGAACGTGCCGCGACCTCGAACCGAATTCAGCAGTTCCGGGAATTCCCGTTCGGCCGCAAGCAGACCACTGCGCAGATGCTCACCGACCTTTGCAACGTTTGCCAGCAACGATTCCCGACGCACCGTGTTCAAGATCTGCTCGAGCACCAGCAGTTTGCCTGGATCTCCCATCCAGGTGTTGAACACACGATAGGCCTGCGGTGGGCGCATGGCCAACGTATGATAGTAACCGCCCAGCTGCATTTTCTTGCTGAACGTAACTACGTCCGGTGGTGACGGCAAATTAAAGTGCTCGTGACACCACATTTTACCGGTGGGTCCACCGCCTGTTTGAACCTCGTCGATGAGCAGTGCCGCTCCGTTACGCTTTGCAATGCGCTGCAATCCCTGGAAGAATTCGGGCGAGGCTTCGTTGTCACCGCCTTCGCTCTGGATTGGCTCAACAACAATACCCGCAACTGGGTTATTCTTGCGACGGTACTGCTGTATGAGATCCTCGGTCTCGGCCAGGCAGCGTTCGTCTTCGGCACGATTCTCGGCTACGTTCTCCTCCAGTGGGTACTTGTACAGCGGAAAACTCGAGATGGGCCAATCGAACGATGGAATGTCGATCTTGTGGATGTACTTGGAGTGCGTGGTGGCCAGTACGCCCAGCGTGCGTCCGTGGAAGGCACCCTTGAACGATAGGATGCTAAGGTTCGGTGCACCGGGTGTCTGGTTAATCATGCACGACTGTCTTTCGGCTTCGGTGAAGTCGACATCTTCGCCACGCTGGGTCTGGCGATACCTACAGAGAGTAAACGGTAAATTTGTGTTTATTTTGGTTAAACCCCTAAAAGCGTGTGAAATCACTTACCAGATAAAGATATTCTTGTAGGCATTCTCATTGGAGCACGAGCCACACATCATGGTGGTCACTTGTTCGAGTCCCTTTGGTGCGACGGACATCAGAATCGACTGCAGACGACGCGGCCAATCCTCACCGGGAAATACGCCCAGTGCGGGACGATTAATAAGGGCTAAAACACAGTAACGTAAAATATACATTATTTTATAACAATTAATCTAATATAAACTTGTTTTAATTCTAGAAAAAAACTCACTGCGCAGATTCTGGTCGTCGGTGAACACTTTCAGAAGTTCCGGATGATTGTAGCCGAGCGGCATCGATGAGATTTGCGTGTACACGTCCAGCAGCACATTGCCGTCCACGTCGACCAAATAGTTGCCCTGAGACTTGTTGTAGTCAGCGAACAGTTGCACCGAACCAACGTGCTGCAAAAAATGGGTAAGTGTTATGAATATGTGTTAAAATGAAAAGATTTTAGATTTATAAGGATTTTTTGGTAATTTCCAGTAAATTACTGGTAATTTTGAAAAGAGTAAAGATATAGCTTGTCAGATCTGTCCAGTCGATTTAATTTTCCAATATCAAATCTGATAATATAAAATCAAATAATAAAACTGTAATAAAGATTAAAAATCTACAAAAAACGGATTACCGTGAAAAACTGAAATTTGTTTAAAACTTATAATAAAAAAATCAAAAATATTTTTTTATCTAAAAATAACAATCTGAAATCTGTTAATTTTAAGAGCAACATGCTCTTTAAAACAGGAAAACAGATATCTGGTTTCGTTTTGAGATCCTTATCTAAAAATACCTTCTTCAGACCGTATTAGGACCATTATTGCTGCTTGGGTCAAAGACCCAGCGCTGGATATATTTGGGGCTAACCTTGTTAATAAACTATACCAAAATATAAATTCAAATAACAAAAAAATAATGTATAGTTTATATTTATAAACAAATATTTAAGCAGCACAACGTAAATACCACAATGTGCGACGTTCTTCCGCGTCTCTCGCAGCGCGATCACATCATAAATACTCCTCGATTAAGTTTATACATATTAAAATTTCTTGATTCATTTCAATTACCAGATTAAAATGACAATTTTATTATATATCTGTGAATTCTGCGACTGGTTACGTAAATGTATATATATTATTTAACGCGCTATATTATACAATGCATTTAAGACAAACGTGCGACGCACTATAAGCTCGTTTTTATCTAATTAGTGACTATATAAATACTTATGCAAAACCACGCGGAGAACTTGAACTTAGCATCATATACATAAAAATGCATTACTTTAGCATAATAACATGTTAGGTACACCAGACTACATATTATTTTTTTGATTTATATATGCAAACGATAGAAACACCTAAAATTAGGATCGCGGTAACGCATTTTGACAGATAACGATAAAGGAATGCATACAAAAATATTCCCGCAGTATTGAGTTGTTTTGAGGCATGTAGTAATGAGCATAATTGCGCCATATTTTGATTCGAACCTCGTTCATTTTTTTAACCGGTTTTTCGATGTTTATAATACATAATTATATTAAATAAGCATTGGAATTTGTCGAATTC
Organism: Bolitophila cinerea; assembly: GCA_010015015.2. Lineage (NCBI taxonomy): Eukaryota > Metazoa > Arthropoda > Insecta > Diptera > Mycetophilidae > Bolitophila > Bolitophila cinerea. The sequence continues at coordinate 5,704 of JAAAKO020052516.1, read as the reverse complement.
CCGTTGGGAAGAGGACACATATTATTATGGCATTGAATTCCATTACAGGAATTGAAATTTGCATGTAAGCAATAAAATTGTGAGAAATTTTTGAATTAGAAGCAAAATTAAAATATATTATCACAAATAATCGTATCTATACAATTGTTTGTGTTATCGATTGACAAAATAAATGCGATTGACTTTGACACTCAACTCCCAAGTTCACAACCGTAAGATTAACACATTTAAATTAAGATATATTGTTGATAACCGAAAATAAATTACATTTTTTTTGGTGATAATACAAACGCTTGGACAAAATGATATTTAGTACCTGTATAGAGACGTTTTCGCAGGTCTCAATTTGGACCCATTGTGCTCTAGATTAGATATAGATTAGATATACAATCAAAATAAAAAACAATAGTTTTTTAAGTGTTTTCATTTCATTTTTAACATAAAGTTTAAAATATTGTGTATAAGTGTAATTACCCGGATAATTTAAGTATCCAAAAGTAATTTTGGATAGAGATAGAACTTTTTTATCAAAAGACACCTAGAAACTATGGCTGTGGAGTTAGAGTCGGTGGAGTAATTCTATTTTTGGTAGGAGTCAGATTCGTTTAATTTGTTCCGACTCCGACTCCAACAAAATCCTCGCAAAATCATGGATGCTCTCAAATCCGAATTGTAAAATTGGATTTAAGAGAATCTATTAGAAGCCATGCTTTTTCTTAGAAAAAACTCAATTAATTTGTTAACGTAAAAATATATTTTAATTAAATATATATATTTTAAAAAAAATTAAATAATAAATATTTTTTAGATCTTTTTTTTACTAAGTCAAAGTGCAGTTTGAGTTAAAAATGGATATTTTTTTTTCTTTTAAATCGAGTATATTTTCACTCGAATTTTTAAAAAATGTTGGCTAAAAATTATATATTTTATCATAATAGCCAAACTTGTAAAAAAAATCTCTTTAAATTTGGTCATAATATACAGTTTTGTGCAATTTATCTTTTTTTGCCATTCATATATTACGTAAGGCGATATTAGGGTTCCCTACACCCTTCATTGTAACACATCCATAACATTATTGTAGACACATGTGAAAATTGAAAATTACGTAGAAAACCATTAACACCCCACCTCCATAAAACCTTTTAACAGAACAGTGGATATTGTTCATATTATATAATTAGGTTATTATGCACAGTTTTTTTGTATTAAAAATACAAAAATATTTCAATAATTTTTAAAAAATACCTAAAACAAATACAAATTACACATTTAATATAAAGAAAATCCCACATTTTTAAATATAAAAGATCAACGTTTGGTACTTTATTGAATATATATTCTTTATTGAAATACCGACTTTTCACAAATAAAATAATTGTTTTTAATAAATAAAGAGACTGTTTTTTTAAAATGACTGATTGTACCTAAGAGCAATAATACTCTATAGAATAAGTTAGGTTTTTTTTTGTAATGAAATCTTTTTGAATATAGGCAATCAACTTTGTCGTGTCGATTTATTAGACCAGTTTTGAGATCGCAGATATTTGTTAAAATGTATTAGGTAGACACTATTTTAAGTTTTTATCATGGTCTTTACTTTTTTACAGGTAGTTTTATTGTAAAATGATTAATTAATATTTGAATTTTTAAAATGTGCGTAAATAAGCCATTATTTTGACGACAAAAACAACTATATATAACTGCCTTGAATTGAAGTGATGTTTATTACAAGACCAAACATAGAAAAAGGAAAAACTGGTCCATTTTGTGTCTATATATCAAAGTCTATGGATTTTACTAATCAATTTATCGATTTTTTATTTAAAGACAACAATTAATTACAGTTTATGTATATTTGTTGAAAGAAAATCACTATTTTTTTTACTAAAAAAATAATAAGATTTTGTTTTTTAAAAATAATAAAATTTTGTAATAAAAAAACATAAATTTAAAAATTGATGTTGTATAGAAAATAAATATTTTTTTAAGAAACTTACAGATTTAGTTCTTTGAAATAACAGATTTTTTATCAGGAAAATCACTGATGTTGTATTAATTAGGATGTTTAATCAAATCACTGATTTTATAATTAGAAAATCACAATTTCCTTAAAATAATAATGATTTTAATATAAGTTGCTATTTTTTAAATTATGTGCTCCAGGGCGGGAGCTAAAGCCCCTATAGCCACACCTTGGATCCGCCAATTAGCGTTACCTATTTTATTGACGACCCTTTATAGTAAAGATACCGTGGCAGCTCACGTCATAGCTCTGAAAAATTGGATTTATCTTGCAAATTACCTCCTTCTAAGATAATAAATATGAAATTTGGGTATCGAATTTATGCATGGCTTAGGTAATTGTTTCCTGTTCTCAGTGCAAATGGCAACTATACTGACACATGACCCTCCTTTTTATATCCGCCACTGTGTTACGGTAATGATTACCAATAGCCACACCATTAACAACTAAAGCCCGATTCTTGCATGACCTACATTAAATGTGTTTTTCTTTTATGTCGCATACATGACATTCAGTTAAAGAAATATATTATTCAGTGACAAAAAGGTTTAAAACATTATATGAACGCCACTGTTTTGTGTGTACTACAGCACAATGTATCTCCGCCGCTTGTGCATCTTATTAGTTTATTATGTGACCCGTTAATTCCCTACAATTGAATGTTATTGTGCGGTGCTCTTTAAAACGCTGGCAACACGACGCAAGATTCAAATGAATAAATTGATTTTGATTTGAGGGTATATACAAAGCATATAATTTGTTGTTGTGTCTGCGTATGAACTCTAAATGCATTAGATTTATGTGGACAAGTGTTATGTATTAATGTGTGTACTTAAAGTAAAATATGAAATTTAAATATATTGATTTTTGGGCTTCTTGAATTATCTATTTTGCATAATGCAATTTTGTTTTTTTATTACATAAGTTTCTATAAAACATTAATCTTTAATACAACTTTATGTCTCTTAGCTAATAGAAAATAATCCGTCCTACCTGCAATGCATTCAGCTCCTTCATCAGTTCCTTGGAGCGTGGTCCCGGAATCTCGGTCTTCACCACAGGACCCGCGTACTCGACCTGTGCCACACTGCTGGCATTACGTCCCGCAACTGTATTACAAAAGAATCCATACTAAAGTATATTATATAAATACAATTTAACTCCTCCTTTGCACCAAAATGCACATTGAGCACTCGCATAGGCTAGGCGAGCCTCCCTCGAAAACATGCGATATTGATTTTTCTTCCTATTGTATGTGTTACACACAGAAAAAGCTTATTACCAGTAGCTGCGGCAGAGGATCCAAATGTATGGCGTGCCGATAAGACGGCACTGCCGGAACAGTGGTGCACCAATTTTCTATACATTATACGCGCACCCACACACACACACACACACAGGACTTTTAACACTTTCCAAGATTTAACTAAACAAAAAAAAACGAAAACTCTATGTGTGGATCAATATATCTGCCAACAGGCCAAACATACACGTCCGGCTCGTAGAATGGTCTTGATTAAACTGGCGTGCCGGAAAGTTCTGAATATCTGAATTCTGATTTCAACTTTAATATACGCAAACGTCTGTGTACGATTAAAGAGAGCACGCAGCGCACTCGAAATAAAATTAGTACTCTCTTTCGGTGCTCTTTTGAGAAGCAATCGAGAGTCGAGGAGAGCACCAGAGCCTGAATGTGTCCTTATCACGAGCAAGACTCTGGATTCTTAAAATCACGGTATGCAAAATCAGGAACGTTTGCTTTGCATCTCTCATTTGAGATTAAATTCACTTGCATTATCAATATATGTATATCGAATGTATCTAATTATAGATCATTTATATAAACTGCGTCATACGATGTCAGCTCCCGCACATATACATGCGCACATACATTGACACACCTTCAGCTTTAGCACCGTTGATGCGCCTTACCTCTCGGGTATACGGTTATTTTTGGGTGCTCAAGTTTTGTTTATCAACAACTCAGATCCGAGAGAATGCCGCGAGTATATTTTTTAATTTTGTTTTGTGTGTATGTGTAACCAAGTTAATAACACTTCAGATTTTTGTGAGTGTGCTGTTATGTATATATATTTTTTTATTATCACAAATACAATATTACAGATACGATACGAATGAATGCATTTTATCAAAAATATAAATATAAATACTCAAAATCGTATGTTGATAGCATATTTTTGTTATTGAAGTATGTATATATTTATTTAAACATGTGTTTTAATTTTTATTTATATTTTATTACCTTGTCTAATGAATAAATGAGTAAAATTAAATTTTCATAAAAAAGAGCTTTAGAAAAAATATTTAACACTAAATATATAAATTGTAGCCCAAATATTTTTTTAACAAATTTAAAATTGTCATCCAAATTTAAGAAGTTCTTGGGAGGGGGAGGGACTAACAACATTACATGCAGAAATATTACTTTTTATGTTCATATTGTTTCCGGAATTATCTTTTTCAGGATAGAAAATCAATATTAACTTTTTTAATTCGCTGGAATTGGAAAGGCGAGATTAATTCGCTGAAATTGCAATAACGGGATTAACTCGCTGCAACGGCAAATGGTTCTCTTAAAGAGGACGGCGTTAACAATCAAATAATAATTTTGTTTTGTTGAAAATAAGAGAAAATATAAAAAAGTTTTTATTATTTTTTTTGATTCTCTAAAACTTAATGGCAAAAAAGTTCAAGTCCATTTGTAATCGCAGGCATCACAGGTGGTCTCTATTTATAGAGACTTGGTCTCTATTTTCAGCCCAAGTCTCTGAAAGTGTCTTTTATATACATTTGGTCTCTGAAGTCACTTATTCAAAAAAACTACAAAAAGTTTAGTTTCTACTATTCTACTATCTCCTTGCTTCTTGTACAACTAAACTTGTTGCAAAACATTAGTTTTTATCTGAGATAGAATTGTGTTTTTAAACAAATGTTTTAATTTGGAAAATTTGAATATTATTTGTCAAAGTCTTTTAAAAGTTGGACAATTTAGATAAGTGTGAGTTATTGAAGGCCTCCCTATTTTGGTAAACTTTTAACGTTCCAAATATAACATTTGTTTAGACTTAAAATTCAATCTTAAATAGAAACTAACATTTTAGGGAATGCTTTAAGCTCTAAATACCAAGAGTATTTGAAAAGAATGACGAATCAAAGAAAAGAACGAGGATCGATTGAAAATGAATTTAAAGTAACCAAAAGTTCTTGAACTCAACGCAAAAAATGCTTCGTCTGATCTTATTCAGAACAGAAATGAAATTAACGAAGCTATATTGAAATCTAAGGAATAAATTGTGATGGGATTGGATAACCTCAAGTTGCATTCTCAATTAAAAATATATAATACTGTAGTCCATCTCCGTCTATTTTAAAAACAAATAATGTTTTCTCATTTCATTTACTATCATAAAACACTTTAATTAAAATATGTATCTAATGATTGTCGAGATATTTAATTTCCGATTAAATTTTGTATAGTTCAAATTATCAACCTTAAAAAAATCCAAATTGTATTTTTTTTTAATGCCCAAAAAGCTTTTTTTTTAATTTTTAATTTTTTATTTTTGATTTTGTTACCTTTGTTTGTTTGAATGCAATTTTCAAAGAACAAAATATAAGGAATCATTTTTTTTATATTTACCTCTTTGAGATTTGCAT
>JAAAKO020052505.1:0-10954 GCA_010015015.2 Bolitophila cinerea | reverse complement strand
AAATTTAAGTTAAATTCAATCAGTCTGTGGTCAGACATAGACACTTCAGAAGAGACGTGCCAGTTACTCACTTTGTTGGTCAAACCTAAAAAGGTCAACGTGAGATCAATAACTTCTTTTCGGATTTTGTTGATAAAAGTTGCCGTGTTTGACACAATCAGTTGTTTTCAGATATGTAATCAATTAAACTCTTACCTGTCCTGTTCGTGTCTGTACTGCCCCAGCATATGTGATGGGCGTTTGCAACCACTGAAATTAAAAGTTCCAGCTTCTTTCTTTCACAGGAAGTTACTAGGTCATCCATTTCTGTTGAGGGTGATGCCTCTGGTACATCATATGGGAGATATATTGATGCAAACACTATTGTTTTTTGTTCATCCTTGTCATCCACATTTATCATCACGGCAACAAGGTCTGAGGAGCTAAAATTTACTAATAAGAACCATTACGATTATCTTTAACTATTAGACAGGTAGACAGGAATAAAAGAATTATTCTGTTGGTTTGGAGAGAGTAGAGTATCCTGGTAATTTCATACCTCGCACTTTACCCTTTCCATGCCAAGGCTCTTGGATAAGAGCAATGTCAATTTGCAACTTCGCAAGCACCACAATGATGTTGTGTGTGGCTGCTTGGCAGTGTTGCTGGTTGCCCTGAAGGGCTTTGAGGTGTAGGAAGTCTTCCATCCACCTATAAAACAACTTCCTCGGCTTCGTTGGACCCTTTAACAGAATATCCTCTAAGTCCGCGGCTAGTTCGGACAAGTCATCCACGCCGTAGTTCAGACAGGTCTCGGTGTCATCCAGCTCCTCGTCATGCGGAGACACTCTAACATTGTTTTCAGCTTCTACAGAAGCTTCAATTGTCCCTTAATGGACCCCAAGGACCGTATAGGGCCGGAAGAAGATTTGGGTGAAGCCATAGCACTCATATTCTTCTCAGCATTCAGGGCTTCAACTGACGCGTCGTTCATTCTGATCACTAGGAAGATCCCAGACGCAGTCCGTTTCTTGGTGATTTTGTTGGTTTCACCCGCTACAATTACCATCTTCATAACCATTGGTTTGGAAACCTAACAATTCCAGGATGTCCTTGTTTCCTTCCAAATCCTTACCCGGAATGAAAACTCCCATTCTTTTGTGCGAAGAAACCTTGTCCACGTCGACATAGGCACGTTTGTCTTAAGCCACCATCTTGTTTCCATTTTTTTTTGCAAGACACATAGAAATGGCCTTGCAGGAGTTTGGAACTAAGCATTTCTGGTCGGAAGCATTTACGGTCGGCCCAGCAGTTGGATACAAAACAGTCTCTTTAGTCGGTGGTGCAGAAGCCCAGCTGTTCCGTTGTAATCTTTGGATTACTAGGGTTACTGTTTACCACTACAGCGCTCAGATCCGCCAGAACCATGAGGGGCACTCGTCTCTCTCTCTCACTTTCTCTCTCTCTCTTTCTCTCTCTCGGTGCTCCTCCAAATCCTCCGCTTTTCACGTTGCTAAGCCCTCTTTAAAGTCTTATCAGACCCAGCATTCTTGTATTGTCCTCCACCTTTACTGACAATACGTCTATAGTGACACAAGCCACTTCTGGTTTGGATGATTTTACCGAACGCGAAGGTTCGGTTGGCACATCTCTTTCAATTACACCTGGTCCTATCGGATTTGCTACCGCCGGTTGCTCGGTAGAGTTTACCGAAAAACCTCCTCTTCTCCCCTGTGTGGCTTCGCCATCCGATTTAACGGCCTTTTGTAGCCACTCACTCCATGTCCTAGAGCCGTTTTAGCCTCTACCGGTTGCCCTGCTTTGGCATCGGCTTCAGACATGCCCTCCTTTTTGGGTTGGCTCGCCGCGGGCCATTTTACTGGTGCCGGCTACTCCACCCCCACCATCACCGAAATTTTTTCCTGGTAAACCAGTTCCAACCAAAGGCCTGTTTGGTCGATTCCTTTTTTGCCCCATAAAGCCTTTGAGGGTATTGCCTACCGTATCCTTCTTCACCTTTGCTCCTTCAGTGCCACCTGCACTTCCCTCTACATTATTTCCTTTGCTCGTGTCTAGACAAGTCAAGTTTGAGTTTGAGTTCCACGTGTTTCTAGGGAAAAAAGGTTCGCCGTGCCAGACCCCCCATTTAGGTATCACTTTACGTATTTAAAGTTATACAATGTTTAAATGATTGTACTGCAGGCTGTGCAATAATATCACGAAAATATTCTAACGATATTGCACTAAGCCAGAGTGACCTTAGTAAATTATCGATAGTTTTTGGAAATATATGAAGATGATTCAAACATGCGCATAAAAAAGTTGCTACTATCTCAAACATTATTGATTACCAAATTTTTTATTTAAAAAGGTAAATTGTATTTTTTTCATTATTTTTGATTTTTGAATACGATTTACTTATCCATGTATATTGTATACAGATAATAATTAAATCTCTTTTGTATTGCAGATAGAAGTAACCCTTAATCATACTATGCAGGATTTTTTAATAAAAATCTTATTTTTATTTCCAGTAAGTACATACTTAAGATAATAACGTATCATGTATAAAAATTATATTAAGATTTTGAAGAATGTAATTTTAATAATTTTATATTTTTAGATACTGGTTCAATGTTTTGGTCAAGATTATGATGGTGAGTTTGAATTTTGAGGAGCCAGTTTCAGTGTTCTATTACGTGAGCTGGAACGAAGAGATACGTCTTTTTCTGATTTTAAATTTATCTTTGATTTTGATAACTCTATGCTCACTTTAGCAAAAACTAAAAGTTTTATTAAATATATTAAAATAGTCTTTATTTTTTTTGTTTTATAGTTAGTGGAATACACTGCACATTTTCTTCAAAAGAAACAAACACAGTGGATTCCATTACGGCAGTATTAAAGAGGCCAAAAGGATTTAAGGGAAAACCCTTATTTGCAGATGATCGGACTAACAATTTGTTAAAAAATTCCAACTGTGTTATTGAAGCAGACAACGATGATCCCAGTCAACAAATATTTAATTTAAAAATAACCGATTTTTCTAAATGCGGTGTTTTAAAACGAAATGTAAGTCTTTTAATTATGATTATTATATAGTACCTTATCATAAGTATTAACAATTAGAAATATTTAAAATATAACTGTCTCTAGGTAAGCTTGCAATTTGAAGCCAAACTATTTAATCCTATATATGTTAACATTTAAACGAACTCACTAAAAATAGATCGCTGCTATTGTATTATTAAAGTTGATTTAAAGGCGAATTAAAGTGGTTTGTCTTTAAAGCTATATTAAATGAATCAAACTTGAAAACTTTAAATAGAAAAAAACACATATTTTTTTGAGCGATATGTAATATTTTTGCGTTATAAATTAGACGTGTTCCGATTAAGTATGGAATAAAATATCCTGCATATGGCCCCTGCGGCTCTAGCGGCAGACCCTTACTCCTTTCACGAAATTTTTGATGACGGTTGGGCAGATTTGCAGCATTGCCAGCCTCAAAACGGACCAATCGCACCGCCCTCAAAATCCGCACCAGACAGTGGCTCGTTGAGGGTGCATACAAATGCCCCAAATTCGTCAATTTTGTTTGTTAACGAACCCGTTGAAATGAAAGTGTGCCTCATCGGTGAACATTTTTATCCACAAAAATCGGCATCCAGTTCATTTTGCTCCAACAACAATTCAACGAATTGACGGTGCTGTGCATGGTCTTCTGGTTTGAGCTCCTGGGTCAGCTGAATCTTGCAAGGATTAAGGTAAAGGTCTTTCGTTAGAATTCACTGCTAAAAAGTTGGAGTTTTTGTGGACGATGCCGAATTGATGTTCCCGGGTTTTTGGCGACACTCTCGCTTACAGCATCGGTGTTTTCGGGAGACCGGCCGGTACGCCGACGCACAGGAGACTTGCCTTCCATAATCGACCCATTGTTTCCTTAAATTTATTGATCACTCTTCGAATTGTTGACACATTTGTTGAAGTTCCACGACCAACTTTCGTAACTTTCCCCATTTTGTAATGGGTTTTCACAATGATAACGCGTTGTTCTTTTGTGTAGAGCTCAATTTTAATAATCGGAACAATCATAGATGACAGCTGTCAAATTTCAGAGCTGCCGCTTGCCCAACAAAAGAGCGCCAAATTTAAATCGGGCACTCTTATTGGAACACCCTTTATATATAAAAAGAATTACAGAATATTCATAACAATAATATTGTAAATTACAAAATATGAATAGATTTTAACAAATTAAATTGTATATAAACAATTGAATTTCTTTGTGATGGAAAGATGATGTATGCTAATTAATTGTAAATTAATGGTTTCCCTTTAAATATAAGGAAATTGATGTGAAGAAGAGTTTCAACAGTCTTTATTTTAAAAATGATGAACAAATAGGTTAAATTTGCTTTTACACAAGCTCAATAATGATTTTGTTGAATTTTTGGAGCAGTCGCCTTAAAATGAATTAGAAATATTGATTTGCCTCCAAATAAAGGACATAAGAACTTTTTCGATCGATTTTCTTTTTATTTTATTTTTATTTTTTTAAAGTGTGGTCAACGGCCTAAGCCAACTTACCATTTTATTTAATTATTTTTTTGTACAATATTTTAATAATAGAAATACATATGGTAGTGTAAATATAATACATAAATTAATATAATAATTAAACAAGAAAACAAAAAAATATCAAAGTAATACTAAAATCAGGCTCAAATATTAAATCCTACCAGGGAAAACTATTCAAACATTTAATTATGAGTTCATGCACTTAAAGTCACACAACTTGTAGTGTTAAACAATTCTAAACGTGTAAGACATTAATAATATAATCAAGGTTCCGTGTTGGACCTGACGCTTCGCGAGATGTTAAAGTCAAACAAGCCAATAAACGGTGCTTTTTAACTTTTAAGAAGTCATGCTCGCGCAAAACTCGAGCAGGTACTTTAAATTGAAATCTCGTGACACCAAATTTGGTGCGTCGATGCGATGTGATAAAAGGTCAAAAATGAAGAACACACCCGCATTTCATTTCAAAATTATCCTTTCTAACCACCACACGTCGAATTGCATGCGTAATTTTCATCTGTATAGACTCTAAACTATTAGAATGCACTGTGTGAAATGGATTCCATACTACTGATGAAGCCGACCATAGAATATACCTTTAAAACAGTTACGTAATAGTGTTTTCTGAACGACAACTTCTCATAAAAATCTCATCTAAACCGCTTCAAATTAATTGAAATAGTCTCAAAATGTTTAAAAAAAACAAGGCCATTTTAGATTTGTCCCACCAACAACATTGAATTAGTATAAAATAAATCGCACGTCACTTTAACTTGTTTTGGGCAAACATAACCACAAATATCTTCATTGCTCAATTGTTATGTTTTAAAACACATAAAATAAATACAATTTTGGTTTATGGTAATTGAAATTATTTAACATAAGATAAACAACAGCTGCATTCTCACAAAATTTGAGACTCTCAGAATGATTTTCATTTCTAACTTCACTATATTGTTTACCTAAATTGGACAATTTTTGCAAAAACCTACTAGATTTTGAAGCTACCCACTGAATAAATCGCATAACATACACTTTGTATAGCGCTATCTCACTTGCTCTTCCTGTGTTATATTTATTCATTGGCCAACACAAAACCTTGCGCTCCGCGCATGCGCATCAACGTTGTCATGCGTACGATTTTCTTCAGACATGTATGATTTTTTTAGGGGATGTACAATGTACGATGAAGAACTTTCATCGTACGCTAAATGTGTTAAACACACTTTGGAAAAAAAACATATTTTGGGAATTATATGAATTATTATAATATATGCAATATTCACTTTCAAGCGATTTCAAGTACGGATTAACTTTTACTACAAGAAATTGATTGAAAGTTTTAATTTTGAGAGTTTCAATTGCTTAGGGAATTTCTCTGTTCGGATATTTTTAAAAGTATCTGCAAATGTACGTTTTTTTTATAGATTTGTACGATTTCTTTTTCACGAAAGTCCGACAACACTGATGCGCAATTGCGCATACACAAACGCGAGAGCAGCGAGGATGCGAAGTTAAGCTGGATTTTAATTGTGAAACATTCGCTTACAACGTTGCCAGCAACTTCAGCACTAAGAGAAACGTTGAAAGTGCGCTCTTTGCTTGGCAAAAATATCTTCGCATTCGTTTTGTCTCTGTCTATCGTATTGTCAATTTAATCTTTTCCAGCATGTCAGTGCTTAAATCACTTAAGATTATCGTCGGATTTCCACCTAGTGGCCAAGTGGACATTTTGTGGCCATTTGGTGCCCATTTAAGTGGAAACACTAACCATTTACTGGCCATTTACTTGGCCATTTAAATAAAAAAAATTATGGGGTGTCCATTTAGAAATAAAGAACCAACATGTGGCCAATAATTTTGCAGGTTGGCCATTTGACAGTTAGTGTGTTGTCTAAAAAAATGTTTAAGTGCTGCATTACCACAAAATGGCTAATTGGCCATTTAGGTCATTAATATTATTGACCACTTGGCCACTAGGTTAAAATCCGGCATAATTCACTGTACCGGATAATATGTATAAGTATATATGAGTAGAAACTAGAGAGAGAAAGACATCGAATATTTACGGTTGTAACATAAGTGCGAAATAATAATCATATTAGTTAATACAATATTATAGAGTCAAAAAGAGAGAGAGAGAGAGAGAGCTTGTACAATTTACATTGTGAAAGCTCAATCATATGCATAAAAGCTTTCCTCTTGCGTGCGGATGAGCGCGCGGTAATCGTCCGTTAGCGTCACACACACTCATTTTCAGAGAGACTATATTGCAGAGAGCCGCTCATCGCGCAGCACCGGCACGCGGCACCGGAGACCGGATACACAATCTAAAATACTGTTTACGTTTTCAGTTAGTTTTCGTCAATGAAACCGTGCGGTCGTGCGTTATTGCGTTATTGCTTCGTTCCGTTCGTCGGTTGTGCTGCGCGTAAATTTTCTAACGATCTTGGAATCTTGAATTCTTCATCGCGAGCGTGTGCGCAATATGCATTTACGTTGATGCACTCACGTGCGCGGTACTCTTTAATAAGCATATATTTGAATATATGTATATGATCTGCGCTCGAGCGGCGTGCGCGCGCGCAATGCGTTTGTTTGGTCAGCTTCTGAAGAGGTGTTAATAGATCGGTGTTTATAAAGAGGTTTTGTCTTAGACGTTTTTTTTAAAACGTTTTTTATGGTTTTTAAGTATAAAGTGACGAAGTGAGTGTTTGCATACGCGGGGATTATATCATTGTGTGTACGATATGTTTGCGTTTTAAATAGTTTTAAGTTTTAACTAACTTCGTAAATTAATAAAGTCATAAAAAACCGCATCGAAGTTTATATAAAATTTCGAAAGTGCAGCGCGCGTTATTTTATGTGTGTGAATTAATTAACACTATATTGAATAAAAAAATATATATATACAAAAAATATATGTATATAAATTATAAGTATACAGTGGTGTGTGACAAAATCATAAAATCGCGACAGGCTTAATGGATTACGGAGCAGTGAGTGTCCGGAGGAGCTTGGATTACAGAACTGTTTTTCGGTGAACGCGCTTCGCTTATCGCGTACCGACAACATGAAACATGTCATAGCGCTGGTGGCGGCTCTGATTCTTGGTGAGTCTTTACATTTTGAGCTCGCAAAGTGTATATAATACCTAACCCATTTGGACCTCGCCTTGTGTGTGGTCAACCAGGACGGCTAACTTTGGCTGGACATTAAAAATATAAAATCAAAAGAATTTCATGATTTTTGGACTTGTAGATAGGATTTGTATTTGTACATATATTTTATGACATTCTCACCTGTCCACGGGTTAACCTATAAACACGTAGAAAGAAGTGTCAAAAAAAGTGTTGTCCAATTTAAAATGATTTTGTTTTTGGAGTGTGGTGGCAAAAGTCCAAATTTATTGTTAGTAACTCTCACCTGTCGTCAGGTGTCGGTTAATCGAAGAGCTTTTCATCCGTTTTTTAAAATATTTTTTATCTACTATTATATTTTTTTCGATTTCGTTTTAACATAGATCGAAAAAATTCATTTCTGTTCTGTTTTTTTAATTTTTTATATTTTTTATACTTTTTGTATTTTTTTTAAATAAATTTTATCATTATTACTATTATAAACTAGTCTTATTATTATTATGTAATACAGAGTTTTGAGGATTTCAGAATTCTGGATATAAAAAAAAAAGAATTTTATACTTTTTTGTTTTTTTTTTTTAAACACAGATAATTAAACGTCAGGTGTCGTTTAATCGAAGAGCTATTCAGCCCATGTTTAATATGATTTTTTCTACGATGCGAAAATGAGATCGATCCGAAATTCTGTCTGTCAAAATTTTGCAACTTCCATATTATTTTTTTTAAATTCTGCTTTTACATAATTCTGGATTGCATAATTCTCAATTTCAGAATTCTGGATCTCAAAATTTATTTTTTTTGTGTTTTTTTTTATTTATTATATTTTTTTGGGATTACATACTGATTTGTTATTTTTTTTAGATAACTGGATTTCAAAATTCTGTAATTCATTTTTTTCAGTACTTTTTTTATTATATAACATATATATATATATATTTATTTTTATTTTTTTACAATAAATTTTATTATTATTTTTATAAACCAGAATTATGTGCTACAGAATTATGAAATCCAAAATTTTGTGGATTTCTGAATTTCTATACTTTTTTGTGATTCTTTTTTATACTTTTTAGTTTTTTTTTATATATATTTTTTACAATACATTTTATTATTATTATTATAAACCAGAATTATGTGATACAGAATTTAAAAATCCAAAATTTTAATATATAAATATATTAAATATACAAAGGTTATCACAATTGATATGCATTGTAATAACCTTTGTATATTTTATTTAAATTATAGACATATTAGACATTGTATTATTTCATGAAAAAAATGTTATCAAAAGAATAGAGAATTAAGGCAATTGAAACTCATTTGACAAAATGTGACTTGAAATTTTTAAAATTGCGTTCATTTCGATTTTGAGTAAGTAATGGTTTTTAAAACTTCCTTGCATTTGTTGTTAGATTGCCTGTGACTTAATGCAGTTTAAATTATCTTGTAATTGTTAAAAAAGCATGGTAGGCAGCAAAACCACCCACTTTAAATAAATAAAAAACTGTTTTCCGTCATTCAATTGACCATTTTTTAAAACCCAGTGAGACGTAAACCAAATCGGCGCTAAACTTTAAGCACCGGGATCTCAGATTAGTTAGCAGAATCTTAACAGGACACTGTAAGCGAAATAAGCACCTGCATAGGTTGGGATTTGCCGAAAGACCGACATGTAGCAGGTGCGGAGAATATGAATCTTTAGTACATTTTCTCGCCGAATGCCCCGTACTAATCCATCTAAGATGGAGAGTTTTTCATTCCCACCAGATATCCCGTGATGAAAACCACCGCCTCCCTCTTGGGAAATCGATGAGTTCACTAGGAAATCTGGTAGATTCCCAGATTGAAACCGTCTCTAAGAAACGGGTTGTACAATGGGCCCTTCTGGTGGCCTACGTCCTGGACTAGTCTCTGAAAAACAGTTCCCCATCCCCTAATCATCATCATCCACCGCAAATGACCATATCTTTGATCTCGATTAAAAAGATATTTTTAAAATAACTTCTTGGATGCCAACTTTACGTTTGCCTCCAAAAAATAGAAATGTGTGTGTTGACCACCAATAAATTTGAGTGGCCATACTCGGTTGAAAAGTTATTATAAAAATAGTTCTAGGACCAACTTCACGTTTTCTCCAAATAGAACAAATGTTTTTTTTGCGTCATTCTATTAACTATTTTCGGAATAAGAGAGTGACCAATAAAAATTATTGATTTACATTTTTGTTCAAAAATTGGTCAATCGATTGCCGCAAAAATCAACACTTTTTTCAATCTGGGTAGGTGGGTGCAAACGCGAAGTTGGCACCTAGGCCTGTAGGTGAATTCTGAATTTCGGCAAGCGGCTCAGACGAGCGAGCTTTCCATATTATATCGTGTTCTCCCTCTCACCTATTTGGGTCCTTCAAGGTATGAGGCGCTTCAGTGGCAATGTGTGGAAATAACTAATTTGGACACTTATCTGTCAAAAATATTATTTAACCTCATTTTTTTGTGTATATATCTGTGTTATATTTTGCATCAACATGTACACGTAACCTCATAGTTACACTTGTTTGACAGATCGGTGTCCAAACCCCTTCCCGAAACAACGCCTCTAGTGAGCATGAAGGATTTATTTTGCGTCGGTTTCTATCTAAAGGAAAATGTAAAAATGGTCCCCGAAATTATTTTTGGAATAACTTTTTAACCGAGAGTGGTAAATTAAGGTTTTATAGTGGTCATTTATGGTCACAAAGTGGTCAATCAAAAAACACTGTTTCTATCTGGTGCCAACGAGAAGTTGGCACTTAGACCTTCATGCTGTTGTCCCAAATATTCTGCAGCATCAAGGTATATAAAAGTTAAAGTGAACTCTTTTATAAAAAAAAAATATATTGGTCGGGATTTTTCGAGAATTCGGGAAAAGAAATTCTCGAGAACGATCTCTATGTTCATTATTTTAGTAGATTTTTTTTTTTGTGAATGTTTGTCGGATTGACCATAAATTTGTTTAATTTTATTGATTATAAATTTTATCTCCACAGGAGAGATAGATAAAAATGAGCGGATGCAAGATTTAGGTAATTTGGGTATCAAATAACTAGAAATTATGTATGTCCTAGCCTGCTGCTGGTCCCTAATGGGTTAATTTGAGGCGGGCCAGGGTTTCGAGAGGCATTACCGCCATAATTTGCGAACATTTGAGCGTTATATTTATAAGTCGCCCTGTTGGAAACTGATTTGTTTACAGAAATATTTCTAAATATTATA
>JAAAKO020052504.1:0-25733 GCA_010015015.2 Bolitophila cinerea | reverse complement strand
TTTGAGATTATGATTACCGGCAAATGTCTACAAGATTTCTTCACCAATTCATCATTGATAACTCACATTAAAAAAATATATGTATTTTAAAATCAGATTTTTCAAATTTTAAAATTTCATAGATCAAAGTTAACTTTAGTGCACTATGCCAACAACAAAAAAAATAAGAATGTGACCTTATTTCGAATTGATTTTTTTCCAAAAAAAACAATAAGGAGAAGAAAGAGTTTAAAGTTGAAGAAACACATCTTTTCATGTATTTTTTGGTGTGAGTTAGTTTAAGGGACAAAATTCTAAGGACAGCAAACTCTACAGCAAAACTCTACTTTTTAGGTCCTTGTCTTAGCTGCATCACTGGAAATTAATATTTTATGGGTTTTGCTAGTTTTTTGAGACTATTTTGCTTGTTATAATTAAATTGGTTTTAATAATAATTATAAAGTATTTCTTTCATGTTTAGCTAGTAGATTTATATTTACCCTTAATGGGGGATTAAAAGACAAAAAATCTTTTCGTAATACTGTTTAATAACATTTCTAAAATGAAAATATGTTTACTCTGAATTAAGCAAATTACTTTTAATTTATATTTATAATAATTCGAAGAGGAACATGTCGTCTTATCGGAGAAATATTTTGGACATAATAACATTTGTCTACTTAGGAAGTAGATAAATTAAACGTTGAGCTGAAATAGAATGTTGGCTAACGCATGAGACTTATAAATCAAATTGAAAAGTTTTTTTGTTTGCTCGTGAGTTTAAAATTTCGATCATGACAGAATTATTGTAAGGCGAAGAATTTAGTCTGAATGTTTTGTGTATACTATTTTAAAGGTCAAAAAGAATATTAATATAATAGTTTTTAGGTTTCCAAATGTGAATGGTAAATTTTTTAACATTTTTGGATAATATTACAATAATGTTAAAATATACGTCTCTTAGATAAAGAGACGAACCGCACGCAGGTCTCAATTTGGACCCATTGTGCTTTAGATAAGAAGAAGCACTTAAAGCATTTGTAGATGCTAATTAAAAATATATTCGATTTACATTTGAAATTTAGAGAAGACAATTGACCGGAACTTGATTTGTGGGCATATTTTTCCCAAACAGAATTTATTTAGATGCAACATAAAAAACACTTTCGAAGTTATTCAATTTTATCCACATATTATAAATAATACTGAACTTTCCAATATAATTTTCCTA
Organism: Bolitophila cinerea; assembly: GCA_010015015.2. Taxonomy (NCBI): domain Eukaryota; kingdom Metazoa; phylum Arthropoda; class Insecta; order Diptera; family Mycetophilidae; genus Bolitophila; species Bolitophila cinerea. The sequence continues at coordinate 24,523 of JAAAKO020052504.1, read as the reverse complement.
CAATTTCAATTAGCTATTTCTTCGATGAGATTTTTCAAACTAATACAAGCGATTTAAATAAGATTCAAATCTTATTTTTGAGAGGTCTTTCATCACTGCAATTAGTGCACTCTTTAAATTGTTATTTATTTTGGAGGGTAATGGTTTTTTAAAATAAATTCAGACTTGGTAAATTTCCTTTTATTTCTATATGAAAATTCTCCTTACAAAACTAAACTATATAAAATATATTTATATATATTATATATTCCATAATAGAAAGAAAACAGGAAATTTCGTTAACCAAAACTGATTACGCAATCAATTTCCATCAGAAATTCTGCCTTATGAATTTCAATGAAAATCACGAGCGCATAATTGTGTCTTATAGGCACGCAGGCCTAAGTGCATTTTCCTATAAATAAGAGCATAATTATGTACATTATAGTACCGTCTCATTGTTGAGCGTCTGCAGCATTATGTTTTCATTCACCCTATATACAATATATATGAAAAGCTCATTATTTCCGTGTGCGCGAGGTAAAAGATTTTCGAAAGTAAAAATTATTTTATTATACTTTAGAATAATAAAATTTAAAATATAACAAATAAAAATTTCACTTCCAATTTCGCGCATGTTTCGCTAATATAATTAATAAATTAGTGTGTTTCCAGAACGCATTAAATTGTATCTAACCAAACGCATCCCCACGCCCCCCCTTGATCATTTCCGCAACCAAATATCTACAGTACCAATATCCGCATTATATATCCACAAATATCTACATTAGTATATAATTAAATAAATGTAAACATGTTATTCAATGGAAGTGCAAATTATGCATTTACTGAAAATTTTCGAAATACAAATTCATTTTGCATAATTATGATAGTGCTCGAACAGTGACGCAATTGTCCAATTTAAAATGAAACACTAATTAATTTAAAATAATATGTAATATGGTTGTATTTTTATTATTATTGTATATTTGTTTATATTAAATATATTGAAATTCGAAAAAAATAGAGAAACACAAATAATTTGAGATTTGTTTTTGTAATATTATGGTTCTTCCAATTACGTTAAAACTCCAACAATTTTCCAGAATTTGAAATAAAACTTTAATTCTTTTTAATCCCAACGAGCCATTTTCCCTAATTTCCATTTTGATGGGGCAATAATTTGCTATGACTTCAAGAATACAAAAGTCTTTAAGACAGCTTTTTAGACAGTTTTCAGACACTATTTTAGAGAGTCATTTAAATATTCTGGTAAGCAGTATTTTAGGAGATTTTTAGACTGTCTTTAAGACAGTCTTTTAGGCAGTATTTTATATATGTTATAGTGTTTTATACAGACTGTTATACAGTCAATTATACTGTTTTATTAAACAGTCTATTATACAGTCTTTGAAACAGTCTTTGAGACAGTCTTTGAGACAGACTTTGAGACCGCCTTTGAGACAGTATTTAATTAGTCCGTTAGACAGTATTTCAGACAGTATTTAAAAAAAAATTTAGACGGTGTTTAAGACAGACTCTTATGCAGTATTTGAGACAGTATTTTATACAGTTAATTATACAGTTTTTTTTGCAGTCTTTTAGAAAGTCTATTAGACAGTCCATCAGACAGTCTTTTATACAGTCTAGTAGACAGAATTTTAGACAGAATTTTAGACAGTCTTTTAGACAGTCTTAGTATTTTAGACAGTCTTAGTATTTTAGACAGTTTTTTAAACAGTCATTTAGAGATTTTTTTAGACAGTTTTTTTGACAGTCTTCTAGACAGTGTTTCAGAAAATGATTTTTAAATCTATTTGACAATATTTAATTAGTCTGTTAAACCGTTTTTATACAGTTTTTAAAAAAAAATTTTAGTCAGTCGATTAATTAATTTTATTTTTTTCTTTTTAATTAAAAATGTTTTGGCGAATGCTTTATGCTTGTTTTTTGAATATTTTTTCGATAATCAAACTTTTTCCTAAAATTTCGTTTTTTTTAAATTAAACACTCTGTTCTACGGAAAAGTTCAAACTTTTAAATATAAATATTTTTTTTGTGATGAACATAATATATATTTTTTTTAAGTTGGCTTTATATATGCGAACATCATTCTAGAAATGTAAAGGACAAAATGATTTGTTTTATTAACAATCGCATTTAAATAACATACAACAACAAATAACTAAATTAAAAGTTCTCCTAAGTTTCGTTTCGCGATGGTTTTTAACTATTTTTCAAAGTAATTACTTTCATATTTTATCTTTAATTGATTTTTTTGAATTCCGTAAATTGATGTTGTATTCAGTGGTGTGACTTTTGAGGCAAAGACAGATGCAGTAAAGACATTTGCGACAAACACAAATGGGGCTAAGACAAATGAGTCTAAAACAGATGCGGCACATGACAAATAAAGCCACCCTTTTATTTCAGGCACATGACAAATGAAGCGAGGCCATTTGGAAAATGCGAGGCACATGACAAATGCGGCACGGACCAATGCGGCTTTTTATATTATGTACATCGCATTTTAATTACATTTAAAAAATGCCGCATTTGTACGGAACGCTCTTCTTTAAATACATAAGGTAATTTGAATGCGATGCACAAATATAAAAATGCCGCATTTGTCTGGACAAATGCGGCACATTTTAATATAGTAATTTAAATGCGATTTACATGAATTAAAAAGCCACACTTGCTTTATTTGTCATGTCCGCATTGGTCATTTTCTCTTTTAAAGAATTGCCGCATTTGTCCTATGCCGCAAATATACAGTGCCGCAATTGGCCAAATAGCCATGCCGCATTTGTCTTTGCCTCAAAAGTCTACCTCCCGTTCATTTTTAGGGTATAAATAACATGAAACATGAGGTAAACCTAAGTTATCTTTTTTAACTGAGTACTTAGCAAAAAATGCCATTTCCCAAATGTGCTCTACAAATTAAATTAGTTATCCGTTATCCAAAAAAAAGTTTGTCCACAGAACATTGAACCGAGAATTGTCTTTTACTGTTTATTCGACCAAATACTAAGTATACATACTTAGTACAGATCCATTTGTGTTTAAATATAAAGTGCTCTTAAAAACTTCTGAAATATGTATGTACAAGACGCCAGAAAACTTTCTCTATTTTTCCTTGGTATATACACAGACACACGTTATTCAGAATTTATATACAGTACTTATGTACACATATTATTTATTCTATAAGTATAAATGCGACACAGTGTATTTGTCTAGACAAGCTATTAACTAAAACGTGATTCTGGAATGTGTAATACATTCATTCTCACGTGCGTTCACGCTCGTTATGAAATCAAATACATTTGTTTTAAACTAAATAGACATGTATTTCAAATAAAAAGTCCATTATACAAATACAATATATTTATATATACATATAATTAATTTAATTCCTATTGTAATCTCTCGTTAGCCAGGATTGATATGCATGCACGTGCATTGTGCAACAGCTGCACTACTCGTTGGTTAGTATTAAATTGCATTTATAAATGACACGCGCGATGCAGTAATAATATTTGTTAAATACGTATGCAAAAATAATCGTATTACGAGGACATGTTTTTCGTATCCATTACGGCGATGCATTTAACGTAATTCCATATTTTTTTCGGATAAACCGAATTTGTAATATTATTATTTAAATTTTTTGGCATTATTATATCTTTAGCAATTAAATGAAGGTAGAGTAAAATTTAACATATTTTAGAGTATATACGAAATTCAATTTAAAGTTATCCAAATAACGAAAAGAGTTTCCTTTAAATATAGTGGTAGTACTGCCAAATTAAAGTTTCAATTTATATTAATGGAACACATCAGAAATTCTTATTTCTCTTTTCTTGCTTTACTCTCTCTCTCTATATATAAATGCCCTTCTTACCTTCAGACGTAATTGCTCGACTGCGTGCCAGATCAGCCTTATTTCCGACCAGAATAACGGCCCTCTGTGCAATGTTCTCGGATGTCCACAGCGCCTGGATAACGCGCTCGGCTACCATAAAACTGTTCCTGTCGGCCGACGAATAAATAACACAATAGCCGTGGGGATCGTAACTGGAGAGACAGTTCTCTGGCTGAAACAATTTAATGAAAGTATATAATGATTATTTTATGTATATATATATCTCGTTTGTATATGTAATACGCTCGGTTTCGTTCATTGCATAATGTATATGGATATATTTATATTATAAATATGTAATAATGTGCAATTTAGACGTGGAAAGTTTTAAATTCCCAAAGCCCATCACAAGTACTGTAAATAGAAATGCACTTTACGTGAGCTCTGACGAATGATTGTAATGAAAAACTCTTATGGATCATGTTTTTTGCAATTGCAGTTATAGGGTGCATTTCTGCTTTTATTATAATGTAAATAGTGCAATTGTTTTTCGGATAGGAAATTGCAAGAAAAACCAAACATAAATCTTGGTGAAGTTCTCAAAATCTCGCAAGACCAAAGGAAGAACAAATTGCAATACCAAAAAGATACATGCAACGAAAAAAATATTAAAATTAATAAAATGGTTTTCGGTTATTTTTTGCTTGTCTTTCGATAGTTTTATATTTATTTTTTTATATTTAAATTATACTAAACTAAAAATTGTGTGTTAAATTTAAAAAAACATATATTTTTATAATACTGTAACATTATTTTAATTCTTTTGCAAAATTTAGTTTTACGCTATTTTGTCTTATACAAAATAATTTTTTGGCATGTGATTCTTGTCATTAAGGGCTCGTCCATATATTACGTAACGCTAAATAAAGATTTTTTACGCCCTGCCATTAGTATAGCATAACCGTAAAAAAATTGTAGACCACCTAAAATTAAGTAAGAAAACCCTTAGTGCTCTCTGTCCGTATCGTATATTAAAATAAAATGTACAAATATTGAGAAAAACATGTATTTAATTTACGATTTTATATGTATAATTTAAAATTTTATTTTGATACGTAAAAAAGCCTAAAATTCCTATATTTAAAAAGACAACAAAAGTCGTGCAAAAATTAATTTAACTTACGATTTTATACGTGTAAATTATAATATTATTTTGTTACGTAAGCAAAAAAACGTAAAAAAAATAATAATGTTGCGACGTAACAAAGGCTCTAAACCCCAATTAAAAAAAACGAATATTTACCTAAATAATAATATAATAATATAATAATATAAACAAGTGGTGAGAAAAATATTACCCTACGATTTTATACTTAAAAAATATAATAATACTTTGTTACGTAACATAAAGAAACCCACCCCCCTTCGTAACACCTCGTAACAAACGTGAAAAAAGATTATTTAACTTGTGATTTTATACGTTTAAATAATAATAGTATTTTTGTTACGTAGTATTAACTCAACACCCCCTCCCCCCTCTAAAACACTTCGTAACAAACGTGAAAAAAATATTTTGCTTGCGATTTTATACGAATAGATTATTAATTTATTTGGTTACGTAACATAAGTTCAACACCACCATCCGAAATACCTTGCAACAAACATCACAAAATATTTAGCTTGCGATTTTATACGTTTTTTTTTACGTAACAAAGGCTCAAACCCCAATTAAAAAAACCTATATTTACAAAAAAACATGAGCCGTGAATTTTTTATAAACTTAAGATTTTATACGTATAAATTATAATAATATTTTGTAAATTATAATATAATTTTCGTACGTAATATAAGCTACCATGCTACCCCTCCCTTTTCGTAACACCTCGTAACAAACGTGGAAAATAAATTTAACTTGCAAATTTACACTTATAAATTATAATTTTATTTTGTCAAAAATAATAACTTCAATATAAGCTACCATGCTACCCCCTCCCCCATCGTAACACCTCGTATCAATCTTGAACAAATATTTAGCTTGCGATTTTATACGTTTAATTATTATTTTCTTACTTACTTCCCCCTTCCGTAACACTTCGTCAGAAAACCTTTTCCCCTTCTAGAGCGTTTCGTAATATATGGCATTTGGTTTCTGTTTTTTTATTGATGGGGTCTCCCAAAAACAGTTCATATTCATTAATATCATTAAATTAAGGATGTGAGACGAACTCCCGGAAAAATAATTAGCTTAACGACAAATGCCAAAAAATCATATCAAAAACCAATGGATCAAAGATAATATTCTAAAATACATATTCAAAAATTAAATCGCAGGTTTATTTAACCTTATAATTATTAGACATATATTTGGACATATGTATCTTGATTTTAAATGTCCTGAAATGAGTGTAATATCGGACTTTATAGAACATTCTCATCGATTGAACTAGGGCATTGTAGGCAACATCTACATCCCTCCATGAATGATGGCCCAGAGGACCGTGAACGCAAACCAAAAATGCCACATAATATATTATATTTTGAATACAAATTTGCATTATTACAATAAACTTAGGGTCGTTAGTAAGTCCTTAAAAATGGTAGATGCAATTTTATTTACTGAATTTAATTTTATTGTTTACTATAATTCTCTTTTAGGTCGACACACTTAATCTAAAAATATTCTAATTTTTCAATGCCTTCCGAAGAAACCCTTCAAATATGTCTTGGGTTTTTTGATTTATCATTCGAATCTCTTTCTGCCGAGCTTTTTTCATGTTCAGAAACAGGAAAACAAAACAGTATGCCCTATCAGGAAAATATGGTGGATGGACATTTAATTCGAAACCTAATTCATGGAATTCAAATGGTTCGAAAGAGATGCGTACTACTGTACATCAGTAATGGTTTGGTAATTTGGAAGATAATTGTTTTGGATCTGATTGAACATCCAATGTTAAGAATACATTTTGAGACTGTATGAAATTCAAATATAGAATGCTCAACCTGCCAACAAAGCCAAATTTAATAATGGAAGCCCTTGACTTTGGAGGAGTTTCTTTGGCCATTTTAATATATTTTAGTTCTTAAATATCAAACAATGGGCAAACATAAAATACATTATATAGGCCAGAACTGTTTTAATCATTATGCTTGAATAATACTTCTTTTTTGCTTGCTTTTGGCTTGACTAAAAATTGTTGGGGACCCGAGAAAAAACAGTTATTAGATCGCTCTCCCAAATCTTTTAAGCTGAAGGAAAAGTCAAAGATTGTCTCAATTAAAAGAAGTATTTTGAGAGATTTTCAGGTGATAATAAAAAGTATCCAAATTTTTTAATAGGCCATTTCCTGATCGTCTACACCTAACTATTTTTTGGTCAAAATTTATTTATTTTTTGTTTCTATTTTTGCAAAAAGAAAACAAGCAATCCATCTCTTTCCATCCATATTCATTGTAAACAAATTAAAAATGTGCAGCAAAAACATACAATCAAAAGACAATCAAAAACTAAAATTTGTATTGCCAGAGAATGGTAAGGTGTGAAGGATCAGGTAATGGCTTCATAAGGGTGAAGATTTTCTTTCTTACTTCATTTTTAAAATATCTCTTTCTATAATTCCCACTACTAGCTCAACACCAGACCGCTTCTCCAAACGCGAATGGACGGAGGTCACCACATTCTTCCATTCATGATCAGCAATATAATTAATTACATATACAAATTCATCCCAGAAAATAATATCAAATTTTAAACTGTGATATTTTTAAGTATAACCATTATTTACACCTGTCAAAATTAATGCTAAATTAGAGTAAATTGTTTCAGTGGCTAAATAAATATTATATCCTTCTAAAATCGATAAAAAGAAGCATTTAACTTTAACCCCATCAACTTTGATCCGATGCTGCCTATAAACTGTACTTTAGCCTATATAAATACAACTGTCTAGATATAATCTAATTTAAAATTGAATAAAAAAAATACAAAATTATACCCGCTGATGGACCTGCTATTAATCCTTGGATCGTAGGATTAAACGCAAAAGTAGTTAAGTAGTATTTCGGCAAATACTCTTTATTGATAATTTGTAGTTCATATTTTTATTGGTAAAAATACGCGATTCATACTACGCTATACTCGTAAATGCAATGTTAAAACTAGAGCTGTGGAGTCGGAGTCGGAGCCGCTGGACTCGTTCTTTTTTTGTAGGAGTCGGAGTCGTTAATTTGTTCCGACTCTGACTTCAACAAAAATTGTATACTAAAATACTCGCAAAACCATGGATTCTCTCAAATCCGAATTTCAAAATTTGAATTAAGAGCATCTCTTTTTCGAAAAAACTCAATTAATTTGAAAAAAATATTTTTTAAAAAGGCGGTATTTCTGAGTCAAAGTGGAGTTGGAGTTGGAGTCGAAGTCGAAGTCGGAGTCGTTTTACAAAGTCGTAGTCGTAGTCGGTGTCCTAAAAATATGTAACGACTCCACAGCCCTAGTTAAAACCGTATTCTTTTTTTTTCTTTTAGTGTATGATTTTTCACGATTTTTGAGTTCTTATCTGGAAAATGTATTGATTTGCATGTTTTTTTTCATTATTTGTTTATTTTGACTTGGTATTTTGGATTTCGTCACTATCCCGAATAATAAATAAATATTATTATTATATTATATTATATTATAATATGAATAAATATTATTATAAATTTTATGATATTTCCATTTTTTTAAATCTTATCTGGAAAACGTAATGATTTGCATGATTCTTTTCATTATTTGGTTAAAATGATTGGATAATTTATATTTCGCCAACAAACCCGAATATTACAATATTATTAAAATATTATATTATATAATATAATATAATATTATAATATGAATAAATATTATTATAAATATTACGATTTTTCCGATTTTAGGGTTCTTATCTGGAAAACGTGATGATTTGCAATATTCTTTTCATTATTTGGTTAAAAAGATTAGATATTTTGTATTTCGCCAATATTATTATATTATTATTATATTATATCTAATATGAATAAATATTATTATAAATAATATTATGAATTTTCAGGATTTTTGAGTTTTTATGTGAAAAATGTATGCTTTGCATGATTTTTAACATTATTTGGTTAAAAGGTTTGGATATTATGGATTTCGTATCCAAACCGAATAATTAATATATATTAGAATATTATTATTATATAATATTATAATATTAAAAAATATTATTATAATTATTATATTTTTTTTGGATATTTGAGTTCTTATTTGGAAAGTGTATTATTACCCAAATAATGAATAAATTATATCATGTATTATCATGCAATTGCCAATATATGTAATATTAACAACACAATTCTAAATATGTTTTATTATTTATTTTGTACTCACCGACATCTCAGCCGAGGAGTGATCAATGAAAACCAGCTCGGACTCTTCGCCACTTAGCAACACGGAAACGGACTTTTCACCGGACTCATCATCTGAAAAATTTACATATTATATCATTACAATTAAATAAATAAATAAAGTTTGTCTAATAGCTAGATTCTATGTCAAATATATATATTGTATATTTATAATGGCTTACAATTCATTTATATCAGCTAAATAATGTCATTAAACAGTCCTAAAAGTGTTACAGGATTTTTACAATTGCATTTTGAGTGAATCGTCAATGTAATGGATGAATTAAAGGTTTTATTTGGTATCATTACACGATGCTTTTGCAGGACTACACATCCTTCTTACTTGTCCTATTTAATAATGTCTAACTAGATAAACCACACTCTAAGTATAAATATTTACTGGAAGTTCTAATTGAAATGCAAAAAGGTTGTATCTGTATATAAATAATATATACAAATAAATTGATAATACAGTAATATCATCATTTATACTACATAAGTGTGCAATTGTGTATACAGAGTCTGTGAAATGGGGTCTGTCTCAAAATTACCATCATCAAGCGAATCTCTTTCAATGTTTATCTGAATTTCGGATCCACCTAAACACATAACAAACATAGAAATGAATAATTAAAAATGTGCCTCTGCGAAATGCTGTTTAACATGAAAAGGATATTTAATAAAAAATTCATATGGTATTGCAAATATATATGTATATAATTATGAGTATAGGTTTATATAAATGCCAGGGATAAATGAAAATATCAAAATATAAATAAAACCATATTTCTAAAGATAAACAACGTTGTATAAAGCCATTTAAAAGATATTGATTGAGACTCTCTCTCTTCTATGTGCCAGCATTTCCATCTAACGCAAAAATTAAATGTTATTTATGTATATTCATAAAATAAATAGCTCGACCGAGCGCTGAGCTGCGTCAGTGCACAATAAATAACTCCGCTCCAAGAATTACAATTTTAATAATTCACAAAACAGTTTAGTCACAAATAAAAGCATGCACGCTCTACCCCTCGACATCGTCGCCGTCGAACTGTTGTTATACACATCCCTGCACCCGCACATACCCCCCCCCTCACACAGAGACACAGACACATAGACACAAACATATACATATATACTTCAAAGCGTAACGAAAAGCTCGAAGTGAGCTTTTCTATATACGTGACCTATGCGCGGCTCCCCTACGTGTGCGTGTTTCGTTTGTGTGCGTATGTCGGTTTCTTCTGTGGCTGCTGCTCCTGCTTCTGAATCCCGTCAAAGACTCTTTGGAGTTTACCATTTTCTGTGTGGTGCGGTACATACAAGACACACAATAATAGTCTGTGGGGCCAATGTTGCTATCCAAAAAAATAAATATATACTTTATCCCCGATTTACGTGAGCTCACGAGCCAATACAGATTGGGAGTTAAAGTTTAAAAAATACATTGTTATATATATATATATATATTTGTATTATAATATATTCAAAATATAAGATATATATTTAACGTTTATATACCAATTTGAAATATAAAGAAACACGTGAGCTCTCTCGCTGGAATTCAGGTTCATAAAGTTGTATACGTCTGTATTATATCTTATATAATATAAAAATATACAAGAAATATATGTATATAATAAAAAAAACTCCGGACAAAGCACTTTTACACATTGTGTGCGTACCCACAACTCAACCGTCAACAAATATTATTTAAGTAATTGTGTGTAAACATACTTATTTTAGTTATGTCTATTATTTACGCTTTATTATGGTTTTATAAGGCAGCCAATGGAAGCAAATGCATTGTATGAGAAATTCAATTTGGTAGTTGCATTAAGTGGAAATTCTTGTTGTTGTTGTTGTTGTTAAAAAATATTTTATAAAATGTATTTCATAGTGGTATTTTTACTGTATAATAGTGCTTTGTAGAAATAAAGCTTGCATATTGTATTTTCTCGTTAAGAAAGTAATGTGTAAAATACTGTACAAAGCTATTTAGCCGAAAGCCATTTGGCCGAATGCCACTTGGCCGAAGGAGCCATTTAGCCGAATTGCCATTTAGTTGTATTAGACCTGCTGTGCCCTGCTTTACTTTACTCTTCATTCGGCTGGTGGGATTGGGATGAAAGCTCGTTTCTAGGGTCATAAGGACAAATTCTATCTTAAAATATATGACTACCATTTGGCCAAACGGCCATTCGTCTATACGGCCATTCGGCTATACGGCCATTCGGCTAAATGGCTTTTTCGGCTGAATAACCATTCGGTCAAATGACTTTCGGATAAATGGGTCATTCGGCCAAACGGCATTTGGCCAAATAAAATTCGGCCAAATGACTTTCGGCCAAACGGGGTAATTTCGTAAAACACGATGGGAGCTAACTGAGATATCATGAAACAAGCAGAATGTTTGAACTAGATTGCACCTAGAGATGACAGTTGGATTGATCATTATGAGCCCGAGTCCAGAATGAAGAATAAGTCCATTATGTAGTAAGAAATACCCAATAATATAGCGTAAAACTGATTTTGAATATATTTATATTTTTTTATTTTTATTAATTTTGCCTAAAGCAAAGCCATCATAAATAATTAAATAGCCTATAAAAGACCGGAATAATTGCCACAAAAAATAGAAATTGTTAACTAAATAGTCATTATTATAACTACATAAAAGATACGAAAATAGTCATAATAAATAAAAAAGATTCAAAAATAGTTGATACAAAAATAAATAGTCATTCAAATAATTAAAGATACACAAATTCAATAATAAAATACAATATTTTTCGATTTTAAAAAAAATAAATATTTTTTTTAAGTACTACCAAAATACTTGAGAACATTATTAAAAATATCAAGAATATTAAAAATAATATGGTAATATGACAAAATAGAGACAAAATATTATACTGTTGGTTTACATTTTAAAATTATATTTTTAATTCAATGTTAACAATTATAAAAACATAGTGTCAACCAATGAGTACGCGAGATTATTTTTGCGAGTATTATAAGTACTATCCGTAATATCCTAAATATTTAATATCAATAATAATAACATTAATATATTACTATTATCTTGAGAATATAATTATTATACTAAGTAATACCAAAATACTAGAAAATATTAAAAATATCAAGAATATTAAAAATAATATGGTAATATGGTAACAAAGGAAAATATATTATGAAATATATAATATGGTGTACGTTTTTTTACGTTTTTTTACGTTTTTTTACGTATTGAATATTTTATAAATCTGCTCCTGATGCAGTGAAGAGTATTGTATGCAATAAAATCTGTAATATCCGTAATATATTATGTAATATCAAAAATATAATAGGAAAATCTTGAAAATATTGAGAATATAATTAATATTAAAATACTGCTACCAAAATACTTTAGAAAATTATTAAAAATATCAAGAATATTATGGTTAATTATAATGATATATTAATTATATTCATTGTTTTTTGCATATTCTATGAATCTGCTCCTGATGCAGTGAAGAGTATTACATGCAATAATATCCCTAATATGCTATGTAATATCAATAATATATTATAATTATATTGAGAATATTGATAATATAATTACAATTAAAATATTACTACCTAAATACTTTAAAATATTATTAAAATATCAAGAATATTAGTTATAATATGATAATAGGGTCATTATATTTGCTTATTTCGAATCGAATTAATTTTTCTGACAAATATAACACACAAAGTTTAACAGTACGCAACCAAATAAATTAAATCATTTTTTGATCTTTTTTAGGTTACAAGAAAGTAAACTAAATATTAATAGAGATTTTCTGACATATAATATGACCGTAGAAAGAGGGGTCGACCGGAGTATTTTCCTATGGGCCCGGCCGTTTTGAAAGAGCCCGTTTTTTAAAAAACTATATTCGCGTTTTAATTATGAATAAATTAAAATACTTTGAAAAATAATAATATTAAAATAATAAATTATAAACTTTCAACAACATTGGATATAAGGTTTGTCTGGAAAATAATTACTTAAGGAAGATCTATCTGAAGCGCAAGAAAAGCGTTAGAAAAAAAATTATCTTCATTCAAAAATACCTAATCTTGAATTTTCTTAAGTATTTTAAGGTCCATATACAAATGGAAAAGATATTTTTACTGTGCACTTAAATCTCTTTTCCAATAACCTGCAAATATTTTGATTTTTTAGGTTTAGGTTTACAACATTTATATGTATATGTAAAAGGATTCTAAAGCATTATTACTTTTTTGTATATATATTACAGGTTTTTTAAACATTTTTATCAATTTAAATGATAAACTTAACTATTTTTTCGTGAATTCTGCATAAAGTTGACATATTAGATATTAATGCTCATATGCTCATATATACTCATATGAATGAGTTTTTAGTTAAAAAATCAACGTGAACTAAAAATGTGAGTTTGATGCAGTGACTTCGTTTCAAACTCTCTCACCACCAAACATTCTCATATTTTTTAACGGTTTTATACCAATCAAACAATCTATCCATATAAATTACCTGGGAATAACGTTTGATTCCAAATGCCTGTTTCAAAATCTCACTGAAGCCGTGAGCAAAAAATGCAGCATGAGGATCAAACTTTATGAGAGCGATTAGCAGTTCCTTGTTAGAACATGCCTCCTGTTGATCTACACAGCAACAATCCGACAACTCATTCGATATGGTGCTATAGCTCTCATAGGTTTACCAAAATATCGATTTATAAAACTACAAATGATTCCATACATCGACTCTTAAGGTACTGAGCGAGATCACACCTTTTTAATAAAATTCTTATAAAATCAAATCAATATAATTTAAATAAAGCAAATGGTCTGAAATTATAATTTTTTTTTGTGGTGAGGTTTATCAATTATTGATATTGTCGTGACGGCAAAAAGTGTGAAAAATAATTGTTTAAATATTTCTTTTATAAATTGATTAATATAATATCGTATATTCTATAAAAAATGAACTGTTGTTGATTTGATTGGAGAACCCTAAGATTAATGTGACGCAATCGGCTGAAAATATCATTATTTCAATTTTACGAAACTCAAAACTTATTAAAATAAATCAATATGGACAGAACAATATGCTGAGTAACTGGCACGGTCTCAAGAATGTTATTTTGCTCGACTATTAGCTCATTTCTATGAATCTATAATAAAATGGCTGCTCTTTACAACTGTGGCTTCCGAAATTTGATCATTCCCAACAGTTACGACCATCAACCTCAGTGAGAGTTGGATATGTTTCCAAATATTAAAAGGAGCGTTAAGGAAAATCTTTCGGGCGACGAAGAGGTTAAGTCACCAATTTCAGACCTCAAAATCAAAAGCTAAAACAAAAGTTGATTGTATAGATCAAAAACTAAATTTTTGTATACTCTGCTTAGTTTTCATTCCATCGACCATGTCGTAACTAAAATATCGTTTTTCCTATAGATTACCTTTATTATTTATAACCATTAGCAATAATTTCACGAATTCATTTGTCATTTCATATATCAATTTTTTTAAATCAATATATCGAAATTATCGTTATTACGTCTGTCTTTAGGCATATCTGGGTATTGTATTTTAGAACGGCCATTTTTGGTGTAAACTAAAGCGAAACCCCCAACAAAAGCAATTGAATAAGGTTCAACTATTTTCCAATTTTCCGTGTTTTAGATGCTCAGGCATTGGCTAAAAATAATAAGGGGTTTTTCTCTACAGTTTACCACACGCCAAAATGTTTGGTTTATCTTCCTGACCGGTGACGCCAAAAAGGGGGAAAATGACCATCGGTCACCTCCTTTTTACCCGGTTACAATGATTTTGAGTTTCTATGAATCTACTTTATTTAAAATAAATATAGAAAAAATAATAAGGTTCGATAAATACCTTCATCTTTAGATTTTACATCTCCTTTGGCCAATAGGAGTGATTTCTTTTTTTTAGGAGGAATGTGGCACAATTTAATGATGTAGTTATTTAGAAAAAAATATTATCAATCAATTGACATCAACGAATTACCTAATATGGACAATTAAATGTGAAACCGTTTCACAATACGAAACTTGACAGCCACATTCCTTTTTTGGGAGGTAGATGGTAAAATCAATGGTACAGTTATTTAATAAATCATTTATTCGATTTGATTTAAATAAAAAATAAAAAATATTTAAAAAATTAACGTCCTAAAGATTTGCTACAAAAGTCAAATATCAATAGTATTGAAAAGTCAAAATTAACATTTTATAAGCAATAATTTATGTATACGTTCAGAAGTATCCGCTCGGCACTAATCAGAGAGGTCAAAATTCTTAAAAGGTAAAAAAATGACTTATTCTGGTAAAGCTTGACACTATGAGAAATTTAAAAAATTGGGCTCATAGCTAGCAAAGCACCACCACTCCGATCGGACTTGGTGTCAATCTGACTAATCTAAAGAAATCTGGAGGTCCATAGGATTGTTGTTAGAGCCCTTTCAAAATTAGTTTGTTTTGATTTTATTCTTGTTTTTTTAATATTTTTTCTTTTTTATTGTTATAGTCTTTTTACATCTATTTCTATGTAAATACAAGAAAAACATATTAAATTATAAGTTGCACGCAACTTCCTACTGTCTCCTATGTTTGGTTTAATTAGATTTTCATAGTCAAATTTTTTTTTGAAATCCAGAATTTTTTTATCATATTGCGGTTTTTATTTTGTATGATGTAGTCTTTAACTCTTTATTGAAAAAAAAAGTATTGTCAAATGATGCATGCATTCAATTCAGAAAAGCCACATAGGAACACAAAAACTGATGCGGGAAATTTATCCCATAATTACAAATCGCAATATGTAAATGTCAATAAATACGAAAATTCTGTTTCCGGAAATATTATTCACATGAATTTTAATATCACATTAACACTATACAGAATATTTAAATGGCCGAAAAAAACAAATAAATCTAAACAAAAAAAATAAATATTTTAACTATCACAAAATTGGCCTTGCTAGAGTGTTTACGAATAAAATAATTCTTTAAAAATGTATGTATTTTTTTGGATTTTTTCCCACTGATTTCGAAGCTCATAATTTTTAGAGATGCTTGAATATAGTTTATAAAAAATGTAGGTCTGTAAATTGGTTGTTTTGTTAAAATCGCGTGCCATCTCTTTTTCTGGATAACAAAATGATTCCATAAACTTGGATTTTTATAGGGTGACATATATATTAGCATTTGATAGTTTTGCGATCTGTGTTTTTGAGAAGCATGGGTTTGAAGTGTGGGTTTCGATAATCCTGGCATTAAGAACTGGACTATAAGAAAACTGGACTATAAGAAAACTGGACTTATAAGAAAACTGGACTATAAGAAAATTGGTCTTATAAGAAAACTGGACTATAAGAAAACTGTACTATAAGAAAACTGTCCTTTAAGAAAACTGTACTAAAACAAAACTGGACTATAAGAAAACTGGACTATAAGAAAACTGGACTATAAGAAAACTGGACTATAAGAAAACTGGACTATAAGAAAACCGGACTATAAAAAACTGGACTATAAGAAAACTGTACTATAAATAGTCGTAAAATATAGTCAGAAATAATAATTTTCCCGCGCGGAAAACTAACAAAGCTCACAGGCGTTTGCCAGTTCTTGTGTTGACTATATATATTTATTTTTTCGCAATTAGTGCGGCTAACTAAATATAAGTATATAAATTGTATAATCTATATATGTATGACTTACCTATGCTTGTGTCGTAGGCATGCAGATACTCTGATGTCATGAATTGTGAAACCAACGAACTCTTGCCAACAGCTGATCCGCCCAGCATAAGCACTCTGTGTAAGCGTAACAGAAATTAATTAGAACAGACACATACACATATAATATATGTATATATATATATATATATTATACAATAGTTTACAAGGCACGTGCATGAACTCAAAGGAGCTTTAATGTTAGACATATATACATTATATATTATAATGTATGCATTAACAAAAATAGTCTATGCTCTTTGTATTTTTTTTTACATGCGATTTAGAATTTTATATAAAAAGCAAAAGTATATATATTTTGATAAAAAAAAAACCGGAGTGGTAGTGTTGGTTGGTGTGTGGTTTACCTGTACGGTCCGTGACCCGGATTAGAGGTGCTACTCTCACGGCTGGACGCCAGGCTGCAGGTGGCGGATGTGCGAGCTGAAGTGACTACATGTGGCGCTGCGGTGGTCAGGTGTTCGGTGCTGCGTGTGCAAATGTTTATAGCAAATGTAAAATGAATGAATAATTATAAATAAAATGTTTTTAATTAATCGGAGCTGCAGTCACACACAAAATTCGTTTGAACCATTCGACGCGACGCATTCTCGCGGAAATTTTAATTATATTCAGGATTTAATGTAATGTAATTATTTGAAAATTGAAAAATGGTAATTACAATAGCAAATATAATAATATTTTGCAGACTATTTATGATTCTAAATATACAATGTAAGCGTTGTGAAAAAGCGCTATTTTTCGCGATCAATATTTTCCACGAAAATAGACCATAATTTATAACCTACGCGGAATCAGAGAGTGTATCCGTTAGGGTGGACGTTATATGAGTTTTTACCGATTTTTTTATCGAGCCGCCCCTCAAATATTATCCAAACTAATTAAAAAAGGATTTTTTCAAAAAAAAAAAAAAAAATTTAACCTTCTATCTACGTCTACCGTTTATCTACTTTGATTGGCCGAATAATATGATTGTCCGAATTTCGATTGTACGAATAGTTTCTTTTTATTATTTTCCTATAAATTCGGCTAATTGTGATTCGGCCAATTGTATCATTCGGCCAATCGTGATTCAGCCAATCGTATTATTCGGCCAATCGTAATTCGGCCAATCGTAGTATATTCCTAACCCTTAACTAACAAAGTTAAACTTTTTTATCTAAAATACAAGGAATTTTACTGTTTTTTTTAGGTTAATTAAAGAAAGAGCTGAAATGCAAGATTTAAAGCGGAAACGTTTATAAAAACTAAAAACGCAAAAATTTTCAGTTTTACTCTCTGATGGTGATCAAAGGTTCATTCCTCTAAGGGCTGTTTTTAATTTGTATAAAAAAAGTTTATATGTCAAATAAATAATAAATAATAGTATCGATTATTTTTTTAAATATCTGCATAATTAGATTTTACTCCTAAATTATGAGTTTCAGGACTAAGAATAGGTGCTAAAGGGTTAAAAAAAACAAAAACGGAAAATTTTCGGGGTAAAATATTATGATTCAGTTTTTTTTAATATCATTTATTCGATCCTACTAATTTTTATTTTTTGTCATATTAGAAATTTTCATGCAAATTTAAAAAAAAAATGGGGAAGAGAATGCTAATTACACAAATGCACAATTTTTACTTAAAAAAAATTATAAATGCACCATATCTACGGTAAAAATCACAAATGCACAATTTTTACGTTAAAAAATCACAAATGCACCATTTTTACAATACATAAAAATAATCCCTACCCTTATATTTTATGGGTTATACCATTATTAAAAATATTATAGAAATAGGTCTGAAATGTTTAAAAAAAACTATAAACTCGAAAATATTCAGTTTTGCTCTCTGATCACTATGTACATATTTTTTTGGTGGTCAAATGTCCATCCCTTTTAGGGGTGTTTTAATTTTAATGAAAACAGTATATATAAAAAAAATAATAGGATTCAATAATTAGTTTTTTTTTAATATCTGCAAAATTAGATTTTATCCCTAAAATTATAATTTTTTGGGACTAAATTAATTATTTAATAATAATTATTTTTTAAGACTTATTATTTTTTGAGACTTTTTTGATAAAAGGTAAAAAATCGATAACAGAAAAATCTCGGGGTAAAACCAAATGATTTAGTTTTTTTAAATACCATTTATTTGATCCTATTTATTTGAATTTTTTGTCATATTAGACATATTCATACAAATTAAAAACACCCCTAAAATGGGAAAAGAATGCTGCTACAATAAAAAAATAAACCCCTACCTCTAATATTTTTTATGGGTTATTCCATTATAAAAAAGGGTTGAAATGCATAATTTGAAGATTAAACTAAAAAAAAAACTATAATTGTAAAAATGCTCAGTTTTTATCTGTGAGCACTATGTACATATTTTTTATGGTGCTCAAACATCTATCTTTTAAAGGGTGTTTTTAATGTGTATAAAAAAGTGTATATGACCAAAAAAATAAATAATAATATGATCGAATATATATTTTTTAAACTACTGCATAATATATTTCACCCCAAAATTACATTTTTTGGGGTATAAGGGTTGGAGCTAAAGGGTTAAAAAATCGAAAACTAAAAAATTTAGGGGTAAAATTTAATGATGCAAATATTTAAAAAAAACATTTATTAGATCCTATAATTATTTTTTATCAATTGTATTTTTGTGTTTAGAGTGAATAACGGGGCAGCCCGATAATTTTCAAAATAACGGCCACCCTAGTATCTATGTATACAAATATACATAAATGTTCAGAAATACCCTTAATGCACTGTATATAGCATATGAATATCAAGAAAACTAGCTTACCTTGAATTAGAACTGGCCACGCTATTGTTGGATCGGCTTCGCTTACTTTTTAATGAGTCACCTCGATTCACCACTCCTTTTCCTGTGATTGAAAAGTGTCTCAATCGATAGTATTCTTCTTCGACTCCCGTGTTCGGCATCGATGCAACCCTATTTTGTACAATAGTTATTATTATTAAAATGAAAAAGGAAAAGGAAAGAAAAAAACACAATTAGTGACATTATTTGACAGTATAGACTGTATAAGTTGCGTGTGTGAAGGAGGCACATACCTAGATCTCTGTTGCGGCAGACACAGCTGGTTCGGACGACCAGACGCCCGACTGCCGGGCGTCTTAACGGACTGTGAACGACAGTGGTGTGGGGAACCGTACCTGGAATACACACAAATATCACAAAATACGTGAAAATTGAATTTATAAAATATAAATATAATTTATAGAATATTATGTATATAAATACGAAATGAGCGATTAAAATCTCATAATAATTTAATAAACGTTTAGTATATACAAATACATAATACACAAAAGGTTCGTGTGGTGGAGCGGTGGTTCGGTGGCGTGAATGTGTGCCACAAACACCCGATAAAACACCCTCTGAGCACGATACAATCAGAAATCATGGTATAATTGCGGTGATTGGCAGCGAAACGACCATAATTTAATAAGTAAATAAAAATGGAGCACGGATAACGCAAACACGTTTAAACTAGAGAAGCGAAATTAATGTTTACATACTAACTAAATATTATATAGTAAATATAGCATAATAATAGTATATATATATTTATATAATATTAAATATGTACATGAAATGGCAGAATCGCGTGCATGCGTAAGTTTGATTTAACGGTTTGATGAATTTCGTTAAGCGTTTCTGTGGCGTGCATCGTGAAAATGTTATATTATATAAATTATACAGGCGTTCACGCGAGCACGCATTTTCACGACGCCCGCGCGCCGCGCGACGCGCCTCATGGGAAATTTATAATGACTTACATTATTTTCGCTTGAGGTGATAAATCGCGAGTGGTTTTATGAATCCAGAGAGAATGTTTATATTATTCTCATTTATCATGCAATTTCGGGCGCGGAAGGGTAGTTGTAATTGTTTTTTTTTTTGGTCGTGTTTCAATCCGTTATTTTTGGGGTTAGATAAAAATCTCTATAGTGTACACGAGATATTGACGATGATAAGATGGTGTTAAACGCGGTGGTGGTCGAGGGTTTGGGACGAAGGATAATGAAATGAAGAAATGGCGCTTATTTGAATAATTTATTATAACCAGTTTTACGCCTCTTGGGATGGAAGTATCATACTGCACCGGAGATCATCTGGGTAAGAGAAAATATTGAATAATCATATTTCATAATTTTAATAGACCGAAATCGATAATTGTTATTGTATTTCACCTTGGAAATAGAGGGTATCAATTAGACTAGATTATTGCCGACTAGAAAATGACATACCGGTATTACAAAAATAAACGGGCCATTACTCCAACACCAGATACTGTCATTTAAGCATATCAACCTGTTATTCCGGTATTTCGATATTATTTTTATTAAATATGATTACATTTGCATTATCTTACAATTTTTCATATGGAATAATCGGACTCAGCAATAAATGCATTAAATTCTGGAAACAAATAAAAATTAGCAAAATTTCGGTAACTTTTTTTATTTTTCGTTTTCAAATAATACATTTAATAATAATCAACTATTCCTTCTGCTAACCAGTTTAACATGTCCTAGTGTTTTGTATATGGTTTATTTTATCATAAAAAATACTCTGCCAGAGCTAATCCTTTCTTTCTCTAGAACGTATCGTCCTCTTCTAGATTGGACTTGACAATATCTATTATTGATGCTAAGATAAGAATATCCTACAAAGATTTATTTTTTGTCATCAAAACTTTCATATTTCCTAAATTCTAAAAAAAAGACAGAATTTTTCATGCCCATAAAAAATACACTCTCCCATAAAGAACTGAAAGATTTCCGACCATTCTCCAATCTTCATGTTTTATTAAAGGTCTCTAAGAAAATCCTGAAGAGTCAGATTGACATTTCCTTCGAGGATCATAATCTTTTAAACATTTATCAGTCCGGTTTTCGCAAGGGTCGTAGTTCCGAAAAGCACTACCTAACGTTACCGATGATAATCTACGATTTGTAGTACATAAACAGAGTGCTCTACTCGATCTCTTTTTATAAGGTTTCACATTCACAGCTCCTTTCTAGTAGACTTAGCAATCTTTTCGGTTTCTCCTTAACCTCATATAGCCTTGTGTCTAGCTACCTTGACAAACTTTTTCAATGTGTCGATTTGGCAGGTCATTGCTCTGGCTTAGTTTCTGTCTCCTCTGGCGTCCCACAAGGATCAGCCCTCTACTATTTGTCCACTTTAATAATAATTACCACTCTACTCTCCATAATTAAACAAGGTACCTTCTCTTTTTGTGCACTCCTTCAACAAGTCCTTGAGTATATACGATTGCAGGATGATACGAGTGATATATTTACAAGGCTACTGATTTTAAATCAACAAAACCCGAAAAAAAATTCTGAGAGTCCCGACTTGTATAACCAGCTTTGAAACCGCATTTCTAAATAGTGCTCCTCGATAGAAGCTTTAGTACTACATTTAGAATTGCTGCACCTCTATAAAAGCATTAGGCGATGTTGATTTATTAGTGCTGCTCGATATTATATTTATTAAAAAAAATTAAATGGTAAATCTTTATAAAAGCATTGTTTGATGATGCCGTTATGAGTGTTGATCGATGTCCACGATATAAGCTTTATAACACCTTTTAAAAATGTTTCAACTCGATAAAAGCATTAGGAAATGTTGCTTAATGCTTGCAAATCGATAGTAGCTTTAATACAATATTTATAAATGATTAAACTTTATAAAAGCATTTAGGAATGGTCTATAGTGGCACCACATTTGTCATTTGGAATACTTGTTTATTATTGACATGCAATAAACAGCATTAATTATCTATAACTGTGAAAACCCTTTAAAAATGTAGATGTCAATACGGTATTGGACGCATTCTGAATTGTTAAGAAAAATTGAAGAAGATGCAATTAAAACGCATGAATGATATTCTAGCTACATCGGATCAGTTAGTTACTATCAGAAACTCGTTTTCAAATATAAGCAAGATCCGATAGCTCCCACTTCATATGTGCCTCCACTTAAACTGTTGCCAGATATCCAAGCACATCTTCTCGGAATTTAGGGATTTTCATGATTTTTTCAATATATTTCTGAAATTGTCCATTATTTTCATTTTTCTATTTTACATTTTTAAAAATATATATTTAATTTGACAATCTTGACAACTATATAAGACCCTACTTTTTGATCATTGCTGGTGGAGAATGTAAATACTTTAAAACTTCCTTTTTGAAATATATATGTATATAAAAATAAACAAAAACGAACTATTTAGTTTTGTCCAAATTAAAGTCTATTACGAGCAATTAAAACAAACTGAAAATATAAAAACCAAACTATCAGTAAAACGAGTTTTCATAAATCTTTGATTAAACATTTTATTACGGTTTTTTAACCCAGACAAATTGCTCTATCCTTTTTATTGATAAATGAGGGTTGAGATCATGAACAATGCAACATCATTATTTGGATTGTCAGCCAATTTTCAAAATTACTTTTGATATTATAGTTATAATTAAGGATGTATTAAATTATGATTATAAATATCGGGTGATATTTTTCTGTGATCAGTACAACTTACCTGGATGTTGGTTGTTTGATGATAGTTGGTAACCTAACCTGTACTTTTTTGATGATCCCACGTAGATACAATTACACCAAATGTTAAAGAATACGTGAAATGGTGTTGGTCGACCGAAAAGTGGAGGTGCACAAGCCAGCAGATGACACAAGAATAAAAACTGAGCGCACATGCCACATTTTGGGCGAGATTCTACATTTTTAAAAAAGGATCCTGCCACTGGGTGCCGCAACATGCTGACCCCGGAGCAAAAACACGAACGCAAGCGCACTTATACCGTGTTTTGCTATGCTGATTCAGAATCGGGTGGACTTTTGGCGTCGATTGGTAACTGTTGATAATACCTGGTTCCATACTATTACATGCCAGAGAAGAGAATGAGAGCCCGGCAGTGGACTGAAGTCGAAGCGGCCGTGGGAGGCTCAATGGGTTCGGAAAGGTCATAGCGTCGGTTTTCTGGGACTGTCTTGGCATACCCTTCGTAAACTACCTCTTAAAGAAGAGCCATCAACAGCGAGTATTACTTTGAATTAATGGTGCAATTAAAGGCCTAAATCGTTGTAAAACGGCCTCACATGAAGCGAATAAAAACTGTTTTGAAAGTCAATGCGCCGGCACACAAGAGCATCGCAACCATGGCTAAGTCAACGATTTAGGGCTCCAATTGATTCCCCATCCATAATATTATTTTTGCACCTTGAATAACATTCCGTTGGTGATCGGGGTTGATTCCAACGCGCACCATCTTGTATGGGGCAGTTCGAACACCAACCCGAGGGGAGAAGCACTGCTCGTCAGTAATGGCGGTGAACAAACGTTCGTCACAGCCAGGAGGCAGGAAGTGCTCGACCTTACTCTGTGCTCTTTGGGTTCGATGAATTTGATTAGGA
>JAAAKO020052493.1:0-10955 GCA_010015015.2 Bolitophila cinerea | reverse complement strand
AGTGGCTTCTGAGAGATCTTCTTGCTGACTTTATTCTATTTTTTTTTTAAATCATTTCTCGTCTTTGGCTTTCTTCTTTGTTTCCTTAAATTTTGTTTTGGTCAGAGCCCAATATCTCTCAGTATCTTGGCTCTGGACCATTTGATGGTTCGCTACCTTTGGCACTATTTCGATGTTATTGTCTTTGAACCATTTGAGGGACACTTTGTTGTAGTGGCAAAATGCTAGATCAGGCCAAAAGGTAGAAATTCTATGTTTTCTAATAAATGGCACCCATTTTTCTGGAGGTACTCTTACACATAAATTTCACCATTAATAGTGCCAGTTGCTACGTAAATCTGACTTTTTAGCCCACAAGTGCAAATCGCTTGCCGCACGAGAAACTTCTTGGAAAACTGTGACTTTTGTTTTGTTCTAAATTGTTTCTAGACTTTTCCTTTTGTGGTATAATACTCCTAACCTGGCAATTGGGAGAATCTAGACAAAACATAAGTTTCATCGTGCATAACACAGCAATCGGATTTTGAGAATAAATCTGACTTTCAACTTTTGGCTATGCATCCAGGTTCTTTGTAAAATTCCGATCAAGTACTGACTATACTTTTTTTTCTTAGGGCCCGCAGCTGCTTTGATTTTGCGAACTAAATACTCGATGCAGCTTGCTTTTGCCGCCAATTTCGAATTCGACAGCCTTGGATTATTCTCTAACAAAGCAACGATTTTGTTCGTTTTCTGTAGGTTTCATCCAGAACAGATTTTTCTGTAAACGTTCAAGTCTATTAAATTCCTTTAGAACATTTGATACCGTTTTTTGTGAAACTTTTGCCTTGTTGGCAATGGTTTTTTGATTCCATCGCGAAATTTATTTAGATAATCGAACAATTAATTCTAACAGCAATTTATCAGAAATTCTTTAACGCAAAGCCTACTGTATGATTTTTGTTTGTCTGTTTTGGATTTTTTTATAACATTTCAAAGTTAATTTTTTTTTCGATCTCAGTCCTTATTTTGCTAAACTTTTAACTTAACAATTATAACATATGTTTAGACTTACAATTCAATCTCAAATAGAAACAAAAATTTTAGGGTATGCTTTAAGCTCTAGTGCTAAATACCAAGAGTATTTGAAAAGAAGTAAGAATCAGAGAAAAGAACGAGGATCACAAATATTTGAAAATGAATTTACAGAAACAAAAAGTTATTGAACTGAACTAAAAAAATGCTTTGACTGATCTTATTCAGAACGGAAATGATTCACTTATAATCTTGATTATAAAGCTTCTAAGATTAAAGAATCTGTATTAAAAGCTAAAGAATAAACTGTGATGGGATTAGAAAACTTCAAGTCGCATTATCAATTAAAAAATATAATACTAAAGTCCATCTCCATCTATTTAAAAACAAATCATGTTTTCTCATACCATTTACTATCAAACATTGAAATATGTATCTAATGATTGTCTAGCTATATAATCTCCGATTACATTTTGTATAGTCCAAATTATCCATCTTAAAAAAAAAAAATCCAAATTGTATTTTTTTTAAATGCAAAAATTGTCAATTTTTTTTTTATTAAAACTTTCCATTTTTATTTTTGATTTTGTTAACTTTATTTTATTTGAATTCATTTTTCAAAGAACAAAATATAAGGAAACATTTTTTATATATACTTCTTTCCAATTTTAAATTTTTTCAAATATATATTCTGCAAAACTGGAATCCACCCAGGGTTAAGGAAAAAAGATGAGACAATTAAAACGTAATAAACGCGCAGTGCGCAACATTATCTATAAATAAATCAATTATATTTTGTATTTTACTGAATTCAACTGAATATAATCCGAGCACAAGGTGGCGCCAAAGATATCACATCCTATACCGAAATATGCTCTATACGTATCTTAATCGCAAGTTAATATTATTTAAATTTGTGAAGTAAACTAAAGCAAGTTGCGCGTAGACAAACCATCATTTGTTGGACTCCTAAGAAACGTCCCAAATTGACCAAGAAAAATTTGCTGTTTCAGCACAACCATGCACGTGGAAAGAGATTCAACTCTAATGATAAATTTTTAACAAATTCCAATTTTGAAGGAATGGATAAATTGTAATTTTTAGAAGTCTTCAGGCATTGAAAAACGTTGAATTCAATGTACTACTTCAGTGGGACTATGTGAAAAAACAATATGAAATTTGTTATAAAAAAAAATATTTTTTCAGGGATGTTTTTAACAACCCTCGTATACCACAATATTTACAAAACACCCTTCAATTTCTATGCATATATATATATATATACATAGGTATGTATAATTATATGGTATACCTATATTCTGTTATGCTTACCCGCGTAATGGCTAGATTGGCAAATAAATGTGGGTGGACGCATTTCCAGGCAAAGGAAAACACAGACTTATTTATTTGCTATTCTGATGATAACGTATAACATGTATTAGCAAAAGGTGTATATATGTATACATGTAAAGCTGTAAATAAAAGTCACTATTTCAATTGGAGAAATAGCTAGTTTATACGTCAGTGTGATGTGTGAACTTAGCTTTAAAGTTGAAACCATAATAGTTGAGTAAATAATAAACTAAGAACTTCAAACAAAGCACAACTTTAAAAACAATTAATATAATATTGTGGACAATGTTGCAATGTTGAAATATCTATACTTAGTGATTAGACATTATTCAGCAATCACGGCATAGAGATTATGGTTTTATTTATTTAATATAACAATTTGAACAACAATTTACACAAGTACGAATATATGCTCAAATTTTATGGAAAGGTTTCAATTTGAAGGTGAAGTTTGATGTGTAGACTTTAAAATAATATAAGTCGATAATAACGAGGTGTACCTATATGATGCAGGTAATGCAGATTATTTATTATATTTTTACCACTTCCATCTTTCTCAAAAAAAAACTCTAAAGTCGTTTTTCTTTTGATTCTGAAACAGTTATTTTTTTGCTTTTTGATATGGTAAAAAGCTTATTTATCTTAGCATTAATATTATTGATCGAAATAACAATGTAAATAATTATAATATTTATATTATATAGGATGCAAATAAGATATGAAAATGAGCCGTTTGGCCGTAAGGCTATTCGGATGAATGATGTGAGTGGCCGTTTTGCTGAAAAGTGATTTGGCCGAAGAGGTATGACGCCAAATGCTCCATTTATATTAACATTTTGAATAAACTTTGTTGACTTAATTTTAAAGCCCTCTTAAGCTGAAATTGACATTATGATTATTACGGGTTCGCCTAGTAGCTTTTCCCTTTTTTTCGCTTCCTAATTTCGAAATTAAAATTATATTATTTTTGTCCGAAGTACACACAAAACAAGATAATATGAGATTTAAAAAAAATACATTCCGGAGTATACAACCTAAATAAACAAAAAAAAACAATAAAATAGTAATCTTTATAGAAAACAAACTCTTTATAGAATGCGTTCTTTTAAGATTACGTTCTTTTAAGATTACGATCTTTTTAGATAACGCGCTTTTTAGATAACGAGCTTTTTAGTTTTAGCCAAATCCATTAAAATTTGGGCCATATATCTCAAACATTGAAAAATCAAGCTTTCAAAATCCCGTATTATCAAAAAAATTTTTTTTCTAAATCCCGTATTTTTTGTTTGTTTTTACTTTTTGTTTGTACTTTGCAATACGGAATATATTATTAAAAAAAAGTTTGGTAGTTTTTTGATAATTTTGCAAACACTAATTCACAACTATAGGCAACACTCTTGTTGTCACATTTAATTAAGACTCCGTGTTATTCTTAAGCAAATTAACGTCACAAAGAATCACAGAAGATAACTCATTGGTACATTTAAAAAAAAAAGATTTTGAATGCAATTTTTTATCTGAAGATTGTTATTTACAGGTTTCTTAAAAATTTCAAATTATACACCAACAAAATTAATAGTTCATTAAATTTATAAAGATTGCCCTCTAACCTTTAAGAAATGTGGTCCAGAACTAATTCGAGATTATGTAGAAAAAAATAATACTGGTTGCATCCTTTTTACCAGAGAAAATCTCTCTTTAGCAGTAATATGTCAAATGTCAATATAAAAAATATCTATACGGAGAAAATTTATTTCGTATAGATTTTTTTGTATGTTATTTCTCCGTTTAAAGAATGCTACCACTGTAATCTTATATATATATATAAAGATAAAGCGAATATTTTTGTCCGGAATACAATTAGAAAACATTTATTAATATTTTTGTAGTGTGGAAATAGTGTGTGTATGTTATAGATAAAGAGAGAGAGAGAGAGTAAGACAAAGGGAGAGAAAGGAGAGAAAGAGTAAAAGGAGAGAGAAATTTAAATTAAATTTAATAAAAAAAAAATTAATAAAAAAAAATTATAAAATTAAGATAGAGGTTAGAGAGAGAGATAGAGAGAGATAGAGAGATAGAGAGATAGAGAGAGAGATAGAGAGAGAGATAGAGAGAGATAGAGAGAGAGAGAGAGATAGAGAGAGATAGAGAGAGATAGAGAGAGAGAGAGAGATAGAGAGATAGAGAGAGAGCGAGAGAGAGCAGTACATGTTTGGAAAGTTTGAGGTCTAGAGCCAGTTCGATCAACAGATCATCTCACTTATACCTCTACCAAATGAGTTCAGCAACAGTTCCTCCAAAAAATGTCATAGGACATTCGGAAAGTGTAGCAGGGCAGGCAGCGTCAAAAAAATCATCGAACCTCAACTTTGACATCCTTATTGAACTACTGCTTCATGCCTGCAACCCACTTGTCAAATTGTTCAAGACTGCCATCGAAAGCATCCACCATCAAAAGGTGCGTTGGAAGCACTTAATCGCATCCTTACAGACCTCAGGGGATACGACCCATAATCCATATATTACGTAATGTAAAATAACGATTTTTTACCCACTCCCCCTGTCGTAACACAATCGTAACAATATTGTAAACACCCCTAAAATTATGTAATAAAACCTATAAAAACCCCCTCCCCTTTACAAAACAATCGAAAATATCAAAAATCGTATCGTAACAGAACGATAACCATATTGTAGACCTCTTTTTCTAAAATTACGTAATATAACCTTTAACACAACCTCCCCCACCTTCTAAAAAACACGAAAATGTCAAAAATAGTTGATGATTAAATCTTATATTTAAAAAAATATATATAATTAATAAAATAAATAAAAGCTTTGAAAAACAAAAAAATATTTAACTTGCGATTTTATACGTATTAATTATAATTTTGTTTTGTTACATAACAACACCACCCTCCCCCCACTCCCCTCCGAAACACATCGTAACAAAATTTAAAGTCACTTCCCGCCATTGAGTGTAACTTATTTTATGGCTTATTGGCTTCCATGTTAGGAGTTACCTTGGTCTTATCAGGAGACTTTCGACATACGCTACCCATCATTCCAAGGGGATCACCGGCTGATGAAACAAAGGCCTGTTTGAAGCAGTCAACTCTGTGGAATTCCGTTAAAACCCTGAACTTGACCACTAATCAACGTGTCAGACATCATGAATATGTGGGTGGATGCGGAAAATTCTTCTAATATTTTGTTAAGCATCGGATATGCCAAGATTCCTGTTGATGTCAACGGAAACATGCTCATCACTACGGATTTAGGAACGCCAGTTAATATATCACCAGAGCTGCATGGTCAAAGCATAACGTTTTAACATCAATCATCATCATTACTACCCCAGATGAATGGCTCAACTGGCTGTGCAAAAGGGCAATATGAACGATCATTAATGCAGATAAGGATTGGATTAAAATGACCATTCTCGAGGAACTTAATGGAAAAGTTATCAGTAGACACCGTGATCTATATCCTACCAGGCTGTGTTCAACCCCACAGATTTCCTTAAATTCCTGCAACCACCTGGATTACCCTAGCCCCACGGCCAGATGGTACTTAAGGTCGATGCACAAATAATGCTTCTCAGGAACCACGTTCCTCCAAGGCGCTGCAATGGCGTATGGCTATGTATAAAGAACCTCCACACGTCATCGAAGCCACAATTAAGACTGGACGCGGCCAATATGGAAGACATCTTCATCGCAAGAATTCATATCTTTTCAACCGATGTGCCTTACGATTTCAATCGGCTCCAGTTTCCAATCCAGCTCGCCCCTTTACCATGACCATCAATAAAGCACAGGGGCAGTCGCTCAAGGTAGCCGGCATATAGCAGTTCCGAATTTCTAAATTCTCTGCAATCACCTCGCTAACCACCACATATTTTGGAAATTTTGATGAAAAATACGTCTAAATCCAAAAAACATTATATACCACTACACGGTAGTTTTGATGTTTAAACTTGCAAACACAGTGCTTTTAAATTGACAAGAAGGTTTTTTTTCCATCTTGGCAATCTACTATCAAAACACCACCCCTGATGTTGATTTGAATAACAGGACCAGTCTTAAAGAATTACAAGGAACTACAAGATATTGGTGTAGTTGTTACTTCGGTTACGTTTGACGGCCTGAATTTGAACCAAACAATAGATAAACTGTTAAATAAAATAAATAATATTGTTTGTTGTCATCCAAGTTAATTATGAAATCCTTTCCGGAGACCTTCTTCATGTGACTCAGTGTTTCATATTCTGTTAAGAACTCTTTAGTCTTTTTTCTTTAGGTCAGGGTTTCTCCAAAATGTTGTTTCCATTTGTTGTAATCATCCAATTGCCAAGCCTCTAAAACGTCCAATATGTAGCAACCCTCTTTCATCGGATTGGAATGAAATTGGTATTACAGATCTTCCATTGTATCTCGTCTATGGGTACTTTTAAAATATTTGCCCATACTTGTCCATTGTTTAGAACTATTTTAATGCAATGCTAGGCTACGCATAGTTTGGATTGGTGACAAACTTCAAACGTGGAACCAACCTGGACAATTTTTTCATTACTAATGCATCCAAAATAATATCAAATGAATTGATGGCTTTTCTAATTAATATAAAATCTAAATAAAAATTGTTCACAATAATATAAAGGTTTGAGAATATAATTCTTTGTTGTATGCGGACACTGGCATCAAAATAAAACATTAATAGTTGGAAGTCATAAAATATCATTAATTAAATTATTTGTTAAAAAATATTAAGCTATACGAATTTATTACGATTGTAAAAGATACAAAAATAAAGTATCAATCAGGCAACATTATAAGAAAACTGTTCTATTTAGTGTTTTTTTTTGTAAAAGAAAATGTGTTTTAAAATCATTGAACCAGTATAATATATTGCAGGTATTTTTTC
Source organism: Bolitophila cinerea (assembly GCA_010015015.2). Taxonomy (NCBI): domain Eukaryota; kingdom Metazoa; phylum Arthropoda; class Insecta; order Diptera; family Mycetophilidae; genus Bolitophila; species Bolitophila cinerea. The sequence continues at coordinate 3,662 of JAAAKO020052493.1, read as the reverse complement.
AGTTCAAAATCAGAGATTTTATAGCAGTTCAAAATCAGTAATTTTTTCAAAAGTTTAAAATAAATGTTTTTTCTTCAGTTCAAAATCAGTGATTTTTCATCAGTTCAAAATCAGTTAGTTTTCATCATATCAATGATTTTTTTATCATTTTAAAATTAGTGATTTTTTTAAAATAAATGTTTTTTTATGACTGAAAAATCAGTGATTCAAAATCAGTTGTTTTTGATCAGTCCAAATTCAGTGATTTTTCATCTGTTCAAAATCAGTTATTTTTCATTAGTTCAAAATCAATCAGTTTCAATTAGTTCAAAATTAGTGATTTTTTTAACAATTCAAATTTACGGATATTTCCTCAGTTCTAAGTCAGTGATTTTTACTTACTTTAATAGCTGTGCTTTATTATCAGTTCAAAATCAGTGATTTTGAACTGATGAAAAAATCCCTTATTTCAGTCATTTTTCATCACTTAAAAATCTGTGATTTTTCATCAGTTCAAAATAAATGATTTTTCTTCAGTTCAAAATCAGTGACATTTTCGTCAGTTCAAAATCAGTTATTTTTCATTGGTTCAAAATCAGTGATTTTTTCATCAGTTTCAGATTAGTGATTTTTCATCAGTTTAAAATCAGTAATTTTTCTTTTGTTCAAAATCAGTTATCAGTTATTTTTCATCAGTTGAAAATAGAAAATCAGTTATTTTTTCATCATTTAATATTTTTGAATTTTCATGACTTCAAAATCAGTGAACCTTTATCAGTTCAAAATCAGCGATTTTTCATCAGTTCAAAATCAGTTAGTTTTTATCAGTTCAAAATTACTGATTTTTTATCAATTCAATATTACTGGTTTTTTCTCAGTTCAAAATCAGTGATTTTTACTTAGTTTAAAAACAGTGTTTTATTATCACTTCAAAATCAGTATTTTTTGTCACTTCAAAATCAGCAATTTTCATCAGTTCAAAATCAGTTGAAAATCAGTAATTAATGATTTTTCATCAGATGAAAATCAGTTTTTTCCATCATTTTAATATTAGTGATTTTTCATGACTTCAAAATCAGTGGTTTTCCATCAGTTTAAAATAAATGATTAGTTCAAAATCAGTAATTTTTCATCAGTTTTAAATTAGTGATTTTTTATAAGTTAAAAATCAGGGATTTTTCATCAGTTATCAGTTTATCAGTTCAAAATCATTTATTTTTACATACATTTAATATTACTGATTTTTTATGACTTTAAAATCAGTGAACTTTCATCAGTTCAAAATCAGTGATTTTTCATCGGTTCAAAATCAATGATTTTTCATCAGTTCAAAATATGCAAGTATGCCTATGGCTTTAATATATATTTTTTGTAAAAATCCAGTTAATAATAATTGCAGACTCTAATGCACCCCCTCAATAATATATTTCAAGCCTCTGGCCTAGTCGATTCCCATACATACATGCGTGGGTGTAACTATACAAATTTGAAAGTGAAAATTAGTCGATATCTTTGCTTCAATACAATTCAGTTTGATTATATGTGTATAACCTCTTTGTAGTGAGTGCTAAATTCATAGCTAAAAAAACATAAATAAAACTATGTGAATGTTACATGCTAGACGCGACGGGCAAAGCAATTCTAGTATATATATATATATATTGTGCAAAGCTCGTATGTGCTCATATCGCTCGAGTGGATGCACTCAACTGCATTATGCACTGGAAATAAGACAATATATACTACTGCATTGGTGTGTGTGTCTGTGTGTGTCTGTGTGTGTGTGGCTCAACGAACGACTGCCGCAAAGGTTTTGTGTAAATGCATGTTAATAAATGGAGTGCGCAATAATTTAACTTTATTACTGTATGAGTGTTCTAATAACTGTCTTGAGCGACGTGCACGGAAGTGTGCGTTTAACTTAAATGTATCTGTTTTCTCTCTCTCTCTTTCGGTGTATCTGTGTGTGTGGGCTGGTGGGTGGATGGCAGACCATCGAGTACGGGAGCGACCTGCTTAACGGTTATATGTGTGTTGGAACAAGCTATTGAACAACTTCGCCAAAGTGTACGCAAAACTGTATTTGAAGATATTATACCGTTATGCATATATACAATAAAAGCTCCAACTGGAATAATAGTTATATAACATACAAAGTTGTAGCTTGTAGCCCTCAGCGTTGAAAACGTTTCCCACTGTATTTGTAGTTTTTTTTTTGTGAATAAGAAGCTTTGTACATGCGCATACACAGATGTACAGACAAACAGATGTACCGCATCGCAGGAGCAGATCAAATCTGGGTTATCAAAATATGACACAAAGCACAGTAACACACACATACACACAACGGGCGCGGCGGGTGGCGCGGCGAGCGGAGGCTACAGTCGGGCGGATCTGGAGAATGGATCAGTTCGTGTTTACACAGCAGATGTGAAATTTAGGATTGAATGTATATGTTCTTTTCCGGCGGGCATTTCTACAGTATGCGAGCACTCGGAGACGAGAAAAGACTCACCTGATTGCTGCTGGTGTTCCTGCTGTTGAGGCAATGACACCACCACCGCCACCATCTCCACATCTCCGTTCTTATCCATTTGGAAATCGTTCAGTGTATCGCTGTTTTCTGTGCTGCGAGTGCTGCCGAGTTATTATTTGTACATCTCCGCCAAAAGCTCGCCAGGAAATGTAAATATGCACTAGCGAAGGAGCGCATACACACACACAGACGCACACAACCGGAGCGAATTCGAGACTGACGTGACGTTAGACAATATGTTTGTTTGTGTTTTGAGGGCGATTTCGTTTTTGAGCTACGCGATGTTTTTATAGATTTTTTTTATTTTGTTTATTTTTGGAGAAATGGATACATATGGTTTTTTGATAGTATTTAAAGTGTAGAGTGGTTGAGATTTTTAATATTATTAAATAATATAAATCCACTACAAAAAAATAAATAAACTGATAATAACTGGATTTTTAAGGGGTGTTCTCAATGAATCGTGGAACTTTCTAAAAGCGCTTTAGCCTCGACTTTACCTTAAAAAAAACATTTATTTTCTTTCGTTTTAGAGAAAATCATTAAAACATATTTAAAATATCTAGAATCATTTTTTTTTAATATTTATTGCGATTAATTTAGATAAATATTTCTAGACTTGAGCAAAATTCTAAAAATAATACAAAAAAGTGCTAGAATTTAATAATTAAAAAAAACTCAGTCCTCGAAAATGTATCAGATTTTATTAAACTTAAATTTAAGATTAGATTGCGGTACAGGATGGGTATCCAAAAATAACTGTACACTTTATTTAGTCATTGTGGGTTGTGTGATATTGATTTTTTTAATAAACTACCCTCTGATTTGACTAACATTTTAAAATTATATAGAGAAAAGAAAATAATTATTTAAATAAAAAATGTATTTACTTTTAAAAGAGTTTTAATAACTAAAAAAAAATATTTTATTGACCCATAAATATAATTAACGACCGGATAAATAATTAAATATATATTTTATGCACATTTTGAAAGTGTGTCTTTGAGAATCATGTTTTTCTCATTTCAAAAATGTTTTTTTATTATTTATTTGAATTATTTTGGATTATCTTAGATAGATATTGATTTATTGGGAGATTCACCCTTCCGAAAGAAGGTAGGCATGCAGGCCTCGAAAGTTGGGCCTC
>JAAAKO020052482.1:0-10955 GCA_010015015.2 Bolitophila cinerea | reverse complement strand
TGCTGAAACCACGTTCTGGAACAGCATTGCCATGACTTACACATAAACATGCTTTTGCCATATCAGAAATTTCTTGGTTAAAGTGCCTTGGACATCCTTTATTTGCCCCACTCGTATCCAAAAAGCATCGATACCAATGTGATCACATTTAAAAATATTAAACTATTTTTTTTTCAAACTATCAACAAACTTTGTTCGTATTCGATTAGAATTAGCGAAAAACGAAGTTTCGCTTCAATCGTGTTACGGAATCGCTTAGTTTCAATAAATCCTAAGCGATTGATAATTTTACGATTGAAATGCCTTTCAATATTGAAAGTTTCAATTGCTTAGGGAATCTCACTCTTAGAGTATTCAAAGTGCGAATACGAATTAATAAATATGCTTGCGTATACATGTGCATATACGCAAGATATATATTCTCGACCATGCGCATTAAGTCTATGTAGCGAGTAAACGCTAGACATTTAAAGTATATCCGCAATCCCAGTGGTGCGTTACCTTTGCTTGAAAATTGAGAATACTTGCAAGTATATTTTCATTCGGATAACTTTTTGATTTATACATTGCAAGTATACTTGCGGCTTGTCAAATACATACATAAATGTATACTCGCGCGGACATTAAATTGCAAATATAACACAGATTACTTCAGTGATAATTTGCCATTTGCTTAAAAAATGTTTCAACGCGCAAATATATTCCTAATTGGATAGCCTTTTGGTCTATCAGTGTAAGTAGTATGCTGGCGATAAGATTTTTAATCTATTTTCCGCAAATTGTTAATTGGGAAAGATCTCGGGATAGATGCTGGCTAAACGAATAGCTGCAACACGTGATTTATTAAGTTTTTAATTATTTACATTACGATTTATTAATTCATTGGTATAGAATTTCATGAGTAACGGCTATACATTCTGGGATCAATATATTAAAAGTTATAGCCGATTATTATGGCATTGATTTTGAGATTATCTTAACAAAATTATTTTAATTTTTACATACGGAGCATTTTTTTTGTTTTTATTTATAGTTTTTTTGATGTTTTGACACAGTACATTAAAAAGTTTGATTCAACAAATTTTGAGGTTATGTATACATCGTTGGCCTTTGTGTCATTTTCGATCGCCAATAAGATTAAAAACTAACTATATATAAATATATATGATATATATATATTTGTGCAGAAAGTTAGGTTCCTTTGGAGATTAAAGAATTTAACAATTTAATTTGATTGATTTTGAGGTTATGTATACAATTTTTGTTTTTTGAGTAATTTTTGTTAGCCAAATGAGATCAAATACTCGGTGCGATCATAATTTCAAGTTGCTAAAATCTATTATAACATTGCTTGAATGTAATATTATAACTACATTGTTTAAAAATTAAAAATCATTGCAAAGATTAAAAACTCGTTTGATCGTTATAGAGGTTATAAATCCTCGGTTAAATATAGATAGATATTTTACACCCACACAAAAAGTGCTCAAACAATTAAAAATTAAACATATATACCTTGATGCATGATGATGCATCAAATGTTATTCTTTAATTTAAATCCAAAAAAGTTTTACAAAATCTATTTTAGCTATTAAATTATCAAAATATATCTAAAACCTTATATATGGCCCAAACTTAAAAAAGAAATTCAATAACACCAAAACATATAAATTGAATACACTTGTGTATGTATCATGTTTAGATTAGAATATATCAACACCCTGGGAGAGTTTTAAAAAGAAAATAATATGCATTTTCGATCTTAAAAAGTTTTTTGTAGAAATGAAACACAAATAATGTAGCCACTTGTTTTGATGTGAATTATTAATTACACGTATTTTTAGATAAATGCTGAGTATAATAGACATTTTCTTCTTCTTTTGGGATACAAATACAAAACAAGATTTTCCATTAAACACTTTTTAAAGATTACATTTTTACTAGAAACATTTTTTATGTGTTATATTTGTTTTAGGTTTTACGGTGAGTATTTTTTTACAAAGACCCAAGCAAATACATTATTGTGAATAATTAAATACAAAATGAAATGAGTTCACAAATATCAACGCGGATTGTCAGTGTATCGTTTCTTTGTGCTTCGTTTCGTCTGTCGCATTGCTCTCGCGAACTCGCACGGTCGCATTCACTCATACATCAAAACCATTTGCAGCCACACCACTCGCACATTGTTTGTGTTCGTCCTCTCACATTTCGACTGTGCTCTGAGTCTGCGTGTGTATTTTCTTTTTCGGTTTGGTTTGGTATTCGTGCTTTCGCGTCGACATTTTATGAGACGAGAGAACAGAGACCAAGAGAATTTTAGAATCAGAGTTAGTTAGACATTTGAAAGAGTCACACGCAAAAAGCAGTTGTTCCATGATATTTTAATATTGCAGTTTAAAAAAAAGTTGTGATTTTAAATGAAGACTGTCCAAAATAGGGTAAGTCGTTTTGTTTGCATTAAAACTATTTGTTTTTGTGATATTCGGTTATTGTGAGTTTGTGTGTTTTATCGTATTATAAATTATGTGAAATGTGTGTAGACTTTGCAATGTCTAGGCGGGTCCGCGCGCAACCGTCGCGTCATCTCAAAAGCCATATATTTATCGTTCTTCTTTGCATACGAATTTCTTGGAAATTCTATTCCAATTTCAATATTTACAAAACGAAAACGATTCTAAGAGATTTCCAATTGCGTTTTTCCCCGTAATTAGAGTGCAAATATTAAAATTGAAATGGTGAAAATGCGATGGCGTCTCTGGCCGCCATTTTGTGTACCATATTTTTTTGTGTGTCGGCTCTACGCTGGCTTTGTTCATGTTCACATTCGTCGGAAAATCAGGCTCGTGCATGCTTTTCGAGTGTTCTGCGCGCGATGATTTGAGTGTGTGTGTGTATGCGCAGAAAAGAGAAGACACAGAAATCGTAATGGGGACCTGTGTGCACAACAGAGACCACAACATAATGCTATGGAAACGGCTGCCTCGTAAGCAAAATCCCCCCGTGTCCCGTTCCGTTGTGCTCCGCGCTCTTCGGGCGCCTATGTTTTCTATATCTCTCATTCGTGTCGAGTTGTGTTGTTTTCAACAATGTTGAGCTTTTTAAGTATGTATGTATGCATGAGTGTGTGTGTGTGTTTGCGTGCAGCCAATCGAATTCGCGCTCACGTATGCTTTGTTGCGCAGGCCGATATTTTATGTGGCGTGCGCGCGCGCACTCGGCGTGGGCCGCCCTGCTCAGTCGTTCTGTACACTGTTAAAATGAATTATTCGTTTACTTAAATGTTGGATGTAAAATTGCTCGACAAAAAAAATAAACGCGAGACACTTTTATATAATAAATTTAATATATTATTTTCAATTCTTGCAATTAAACGACATTTGTTTGGTTTGGTTCATTGACCAGTTTACTGTTATGTACATAGAATAAATCATTCACAATAACAGCGAGACACACACGGTAGAAACCTGTGCAGTATTGTATTTATTATTTCTTGTCTAGTTCTGGCTAAACAAACTGTTTAACATAAAAAAACTTTTTAAAATCGTGTCTGTGTAGAATGAATCATTCACAATAACATTGAAAAACACAATACCAAACTCTGCTGTAATGTATTAGTTTCTCCAGGCGCACTAACGGTGTTTGGGAAAACGCCGCTCCTAAAAGGCAATGCATTCTCAAAATGAGGATATAAATATATTATTATTGGCGGAGTCCATATTATAAAATGCTACTTGCTATTTGCGCTTATTCGTTCCATTTTTATGCTCCATTGCAGCTGCTGTTGGCCTCATCCGGCTTAACTTTATGTATATACTATACATATATATATGTATATATAACATATACAGCTTATGTTTTTGATTGCTACGCAAAGCTTTTTGGTCTCTTTGTACACGCTCTTGATTGACGGAAAAACCTCGATTCTGCAAAATTATTCGGCTCTGCTTTTTATTTCCATTTGGGTGCGTGCGGCTTAGGCTTATTCCGTGAGTGCACCAGAGGGGCTTCTCTCGTTTACTGTTACGTGTGTGTACATTGTTTAGTATGTATTTGAATAGCCGGCAACATTTACAGTGGATTCGAATTATTTGGGGTATTTTTCCTTTGTTCACTTTTAAGAACATCTGCGCGAAGCTGTTTTTCATTGATTTTAGTTTTGTGTGTTTATATTATTAATAAAAAATATATATGTATTTATTTATATATTTTTTTTTATTGGTTTTCTATCAATAAAACATTGTTAGCTAATTTTGATGAAATGCTGAAAAAATAATATCAATCAATTCTCTATCATTAATTCATTTAAACATTCAATTAAACTTTAATGTTATGGATGGGGGTTAGGTATAATAACCGGTTATACAATATATTATTCAAACGGTAAAACTTTGAATTTTGTTATTATAATGTTTTTTTAAATTGCTTAAATATTTGACAATAAATATCATTAAAGCAATTTTTAATGATAGCAAATTTACACTGAATTCAATTGCTCCACTGTTTGAGTTTAAAAGACTAAAGATTTATATACATTTATATGCTTTATATAAATTTATATGTTTGCCATAATATGGAAATCGCCAAATTTTAAATATTCATATATTTAATGTAAAAACAAGCTGTTTAGTGTAAAGTTGTTTAAAATATTACTGATTTAAATAAAGAAACATATATATATATATATATATATGTATATTGCTCAAAATGTTGCTTTTTGATAAATGGAGGAATTTGAATGGTCATTTTCACCAACAAAAATGTATTCTCCTCACTGTTCTATATTTTCTTAGATCCATAAATAGATTCTACCTTTTGTAAATGAAGTATCTTAAATGGTAATTTTACGCACAAACACCATTCACCACTTATTTTTTAAATGTGTGAAGTCTTTATAACCTTAAATTGTGCATTTTTTCAAATGCCACACTGTCAAGCTTTTTGAAGTAGACTCAAGGACAAAAAAATGTGTTACAAAAAATGACAAGAAAAAGAATAAAAACATTGTATAATTCTAAGAAACTTTTTGTAATTTAAACCAGAATACAAGATAAAAATTAAATGAAATCGATTTAAAAAATACTAATGTAATTATTTTTAAACAGCCCGAAATGTGTATATATCCTTAAAAGTATACCAATATACTCATATACTTTAAAAACACAATCTAAAATTAAATTTCCAAAGACAAATTTAATTTAGTATGTATACATCTATTTACATATCATGTGGTCATATTCTACCCAATGAAAGTAAGAAATTGATATTTGTCACCATATAAATTAAATAATTGGTGTTTTGTTTCTTATAATTTATTTTTGCTTCAAACTCTTTCGTTATAATACCTAAACAAAGCCAAACTGGAAATTATGCTCTCGCTTCTAATTGTTTTTGATAAGAGGACAAAACGTAGTATATACGTATATACGTATTATAATATTAAATGTAAATAGATGATTATCGTCATTCTTCATAATGTCATTACATTAAATATTTTCTTTTCGGCAAAACATTCCATTTACCTTTCAAACATTCTAATCTTAAACTATTTGTACTTTAAAGAATAGTATACAAATCTTCGCCATCTGCTGCCACGCAAATGGCGAAAAAGTACTTTCACATGTCTAGATCAATGTGTTGTTTTTCTACCTGCGTCCGCCATTGTGACCGTATCCCCGAAATTGTTTTTGTTGGCCCCTCATTTCTATTTGTTCGCTTGAGAGCTCTTAATACCTAAAATTTGCTCATGCACGACGAAAACGACGCCACGCAGCACGTAAGCGGCTTTGTGTGTGTGTGGTGGAGTGCCTGGTGTGCCTGTCTGACCCTCGTTACCGCCATAAATACATACGCATAGAAACTCTATGTAGTCGCGCAGCTAATGGCTGCCGACCGACGCCCGCCATAAAATGTATGTGTAAAATGCGTAGGACGGCGCTCGTAAAGATCAGATACATGGGTCACCAACAGCACATTTATACGGGTCACACAAAGGAAATAAAATACACATGGGAAGCCATATTTGACATGGGTGTGTCGTTGTGCCCTTTTACTGTATACATACACTGTAAATGGGGTTCCAAAAGCGATGAGGGTGATGTTGGCATTTTCAAATTGTATATAAAATACTTTACACTAAATATACTATACAGAGTGGGTATATAGCCATCGTGTACACGATCACCCAACAACAAAGTTGCCCCCCTCGGTTTCTTTGTTTTCTCGACGTGCCAGCGACGTTCTTCTTCTCTGTACAAAAAAAACAACGTATTCCGTATTTTCATTTGTATGCTTATCTCGTATTTCATATTTCGTTGCCCACATTCACTCGGAGACTCACATATATACATTTATGTATACATAATATACATATATACTCTTCCATCCATATGTGTTTTATTTGTATACATATATATATATATATATATATATACATACTTTCAAAAGACATAAACGCGGGCGCTGTCTGTTTTGCGATCACGTTGCAGGGACATGCGTCAGACCCGGTCGTAGCCGGTTTTTGAGTATATGTGTGAGTGTATATGTATGGCAGCTTTGGTTACCGACACATTTTACACTGTGGAACTGTGTGGCTCCACCATGAAAATGATACTCGCAGCGCTCATATTATCGATTTCTGGCGGATGTGACGCCATCGTTGCTGGGCGGCGGCAAATTCTGCGTACGTGTTGTGCAAGCGCGAAGAGCGTTGAGATTGCAGGATCTTTTTTCATCACTGGCGCAAGTATCCGCCCCCGGATGTTGGTACTGCGCAGGTCCCGCTCCGGTTCTGCTGGCGGAAGATTGTATATATCATATATACATATATATTGGTATATACTTGCGTGTGCTCTTTGTCGAGTCATCGAGTACCCCAGTTATTTATGGCTGACATGCGCATGATCGTGATGTGATGTTCACCCTAATGACGCACACAAAACCACCACCACAATAGCCGTTGCCACCAGCCGGGGAGAAGTTAACGGAGTGGAGGAGGTGGGGTGGTTTTAGCAGGGACGCCGATCGATATAATGCTATTTTCGTATTTCGAAAATTCTCCATTCAATCTTGCATTGTTTCGAATCAGAAGATCTTTATATAAAATTAAACATAAATAATACCTTTTGACGTTTTCATGTAAATCCTAATTAGATCATATATACCTTTCTCATTCTTATGATTTATTTTAGTAAAATATTAAATAGATCTATTATTAAATTATTTTCTTAAACAAGTATTTTCATAATTTAAGAGATCATAACGAAAAAATGGTTCTGTAAAAGAGTGTTAAAGCACTTTCGATTTTAAAATGGCTCAAATAATTTGACATTTAGTATATTGTGCTAAAACGTGTACGAGTTATGCATTTCCTGCTAGTTCCAACTTGGCCATATGTGCTATTGATTAAAACGATCTTTAAAGTGAAAATCAAAAGAAAAATCAATGTCTAAAAGCAAATTGTTGAATTGTTATCCTAAAGTATATACTGTCTAAAAAATAACATCAAAATAAAACTATAAGTAAGAGAAGAGTAGAAAACTAAAAAAAAGGTTGTTACAATTCTAAGCAATATAAATGACTGTCATTATTATGGCTTTAATTCTTGTTTAACACTTCATTGAGAATGCTTTCAAAATTAAAGATGCAGGTTTAAATCAAAGGATGATTTCATATCGTTTACGATAAATGTAAAAAAGTGCTTCTTATATGAGCATTTTTTTTAACAAAACAAAGTATTGTCTAAATTGTACTTTACAAAATATCGGTAATTTAAATTATATGTTTTTGAATATTAAACAAAGTATAAAATACATTTCGTTGTTTGTAAGATTTTATAAAAAAATCAAAAACCAATATTTTCCCCATTGTGCGCCTTTGCTGCATTGCCGTTACAATACACTGAATACTGCATTCAAGTTTTATGTTTGACGGGTTTTTCTTGAGCGCTCGCGCGTGCAAGCTGTTTTCTCTGGAAACAGCCAACGGGCGTGGAGAGTTGACCTCTTTTAGCTGACAACACTTAAAGCGTTTGTACCTGAAAAACCGATGCATTCATAATACCTGATATAGGTGTATGTGTGTGTGTTCATGAAAGCCACATATTCATATTTACATTTCTCGAAACATATATAATTATTATAATGTTTTCTTGTCGTGTGTGGGGGTTCACGAGAAAAATACTTCCGCGAGCGCGCCTATCACAAAAATGTAGGTATTTAACGCTCGATTCAATGCTTTTTAGCTAGAATATGTCAAAAAACAACAACAACATTACGTGCGCATAAAACCACCACACAACGCGCGATCAGCGAAGAAAATACGTATAGATTTTACCGAGCGCGACTGTAAAAGCCGCTCGCTCGCAGATTAATCAGACAAGAGAAAAATGCACACATACACACATTTTATGAGCCGAGCTTCGTTTAACAGTGTAGCAGTTGAACTTTTCGAGAATGTACGCCGCCGTGCTGCGTACTCATCAAGAGCAGCGCTGCGCTGCACAAACAACGGTTTTCCAACACTAAAGCTCTTTGTCTGTGTGTGCGTTTGTTGTGTACGTTGAAATAAAATGTTATTTTTTATATTATACTATGTCTATATTTCAATTCGTTTATCGCACAATTTGTACATTGTACGGCTTTACGACACAGCACACACACAGCCACATATTGCATTTTTTCTTCTGTTCTGATGATTTGTTTTGTCTGTGTGTGTGTGCGCCGCGCTCACGGCATCTGCGCTCGACTTATTTACCGAGCCACACGGCCAGGCGGCCACTCGACCGTGCTTTCAACGCACACATACACATCATTATATATATGTTGTTTTTTCCATCCATCTATCCATCCATCTTGTTGTGTACACGGAAAATATATGCTAAAGCACATAATACACAAACTTGCGAGCGAGCATCAAAAGTACAGTCAGACACACTGTGTATTTGAGTTTCGATGCTCGCAGGCGCAGAGCCACATATTCTCCCCATTTTCTCGATTCTGTGTGTGTGTGTGTTTGTGACTGTGTGCACATTTTTTAAGCCGGTGTGCGCGCAGTGCTCGTTGCTCGACCATCGACACAGCAATCGGTCCGTCTCATTTGCCTTGGTACTGTTTACAGTTGGGTTAGAGGGGCACCGATAGTTTTCCTTTCGCACTCGGGCGTACCGCCGATGATTTCCCCGAATCGAGCGAGTCGACTACAGCACAGCTGAGAGTATGTAAGAGAGAGAGAGCTTGATGCTTTTGTGAGTGTGTGCGTTCTGTGTATACGTATCGAGTATGTATGGATGTAGTGGAGAGTTTCCGCTGCGTCATTAAAATTGCCAAGCCCAATTCTCCGAGCGGTGCGACGCAGCGGCGAGAGCGGCAACAACGAAGGAAAAGCAACATTTTGAGCTTCGCAGCTCGCTCGACACACTCACTAAACAACGCGACACCAAACAAGAACAACGCGCGTGCAGCATAAAAGTTCGCTCTGCACACTCAACATTATTTTATGTATGTGTGTGTCTGCTGCTCTGTGTGAAGCCACCTAACATCACACACTCTACTTTTTCACCATTTGTGTGGCGTCGCCATTTTGAAATTTCCATATATACCTAAAAGTGATTTGTGTGATTGTGCTGTTTTTTCTTTGATCGGACATTACGCTAATTGTGTACAATTCAAGAGCGTTTACATTGTGCTCGTTTTTAATTTAAAACAATTGTAATTGTTTTTCCGATTTGTAAAAGATCCGGAATTCTTCGCGTTTTCCGAAACAAAGTGGGTCAGGCTTTTGGAAAATGCATTTCTTTGAGCGAAATTGAGATCCCAAAACCCAAACGCTAGAAAAATGTAAGTTTTTATAAGATTTTTTTTTATTGATGATCGTTATTGTGAATTTTCCACTTCCACTTGGCAATAGATTGGCGGCGTCACGCCGTCGTCCGCCATTTCGTGTGTGTGTGTGTGCAAATCTATGCCTGTGTGTGTGTGTATGATCATGTTCATGTTTCAAGAATATTGATTTTTCTATGGCGGCCGCCGAGCTAGCGCTCGTTCTTTGGTCAGCCTGCGCGTTTACGCTAAGCAGTGGCGGGCGCGCCAGTAACAGTGTTGTCGGCCATATTAAAATGCACTCAAATTCCAAAGTGATGATGCGATACATAAACTTACACACACATATAGATAAAACTTATGTTTTTACAGATTTTTTTTTGCTGTTGTGTGTTTTTGTATTTCTCTTCCGAATATTTTGTGGATATTGATTGAGTGCTGGCTGCATTTTAACACTAAACTTGACCTTCACACTCTGGTGCATTAAAACAAGTTTGTGGCTATGCGTTTTTTTATATTTTTGCGTGTGTGTGCGCTTGCAAATGTGTTTGTATGGCTCTTTAGCATAATATAACACGACCAACTCTTTAAAAAAACTTGTATTAATCGATATTTGTCTATTTTTTTTCAGAACCATAACTAACTAACACAAGACACACAACCGCATTCAACATGGATGACGATCAACAGTTCTGTCTCCGATGGAACAATCATCAGAGTACACTAATCAGTGTATTCGACACACTTCTAGAGAATGGAACCTTAGTCGACTGCACACTTGCTGCAGAAGGCAAATTCCTGAAGGCACACAAGGTGGTCCTATCCGCCTGCAGTCCGTATTTTGCGGTAAGTTTTAATTTATCTTTTTCTTAGTGATGTATTTCGATTAAAAAACTTATTTTACTACTATGAAATTCCGTTTAAGGATAAGGGGACGTGTGTTAAGATAAAAAACGATATTTTTAATGAATTTGGGCGAGTGTGGCAAAAAAAATAATTTATAAAGATCCCCGCATTTTTTGGCAAGTCATTACCACCGATTATACTTCTTACCATTTTCGGCAAATCTTTGATATAGGCGCTCCTGCCCGATTTCCCCCAAATTTTCAGGGGAGGTATAGGGAAGTCCCCCTAACA
>JAAAKO020052471.1:0-10956 GCA_010015015.2 Bolitophila cinerea | reverse complement strand
ATCCATTATTTTATTTCAAATGTTAAAAAACGTTCCCTTTAAAAAAAATATTAATATTTTTATAAGTTGAATAAATTTAATTAAAAAATTTAAATTTTAAAATTTAAAATTTTGATTACCAAAAATGAATTATTTTAGTTAAAAAAAATATATTTTTAAAAAACTTTTTTTGTAATTCATAATAATAAATCAATAAAACAAAATAGAATAAATTTGTACCCCTCTCTCTCCTCCTTTTAATTGAAAATAATAATAAGTGATATTTAAGTATATATAATACTTCTTATCTAACCTAAATTCGTAATTAGCTATTACAATTTAAAATTGCATTGTCCACCCAATTAAAATAAGGCAGCCTACTTGTATCCATCGATGAACTCAAAATTGTGTTTACCCTATCCTGAGTTGGTGCGGTTTAATGCGCCAAAAGAATACCAAAAAATTCATCATCTAGCTAAAAAATTTAAGGTCTTGCCATTTAAGTGGTCATGGGCGAAGGGCAAGACGAATTCCTAAAGGTGTTTTCTATAATAATTGGCGATGATTTTAGCGCCTTTTTGAAAACAGAATCAGTGTGTCGCAACCTGGCCGCAGCAAATGTTTGTAGAGGAAGTAAACTCCAGAACCTTCGACCCTATAGAGTGATTTAGTTATTTCTTTTGGTATTCATAATAATTTCAATACATTGTTAATTGTATTTTTTACAACCCTAAAGCACCTGCATGCGGTGTATGGATACGGAAACCATCCGTTCTGTATTTTACAGGACAGTACTGTATTTTAGGACGTTGTATTACTATATATTTCTTACGATTTCTTTAACAAATACAGGACATTTTTTATGTTTTATTGTGAATTTTATATAATTTACTTATACATTTAAATTTAATTGTCCTGTATTTTAGCCTAACCCAAATGGTAACCGCGTATGTATAGATGCTCTAGCATCCTGCATACACATACACACGATTCCATGTCGAAACCATTATATTAAACTCGTATCCGTATTTATGTTACCATATCAATATTATTCGGAGCAAATAATAAAAATATATATGTATACACTATAGCATCTTAGTCGGCGAGTAAATTATATATTTTATACAAAGCATTGTAAAGAATTGAAAATCATCAATTTCAATAAATGTCCAGGAAAAATATTCTCTATTGATATAACTTGACCCGCATCGTTTTCGCTTCCATGGAATTCATAATGAATGCGCACCCATTGTACTTGTCAATTAATTCAGCAACTATTCGCCAAGTAAATCAATTTCCATTTTCCACAATTGCTGGTGCAAATTCTCGTGAGCATACAATATATACGCCAGCAGCCTGGTGAATTTCCGCCTCGCGAGCTTCTCGTACGAATATATACTAAATCCAGTGTAATGTTCACATGCCTAGTGAATATTTGATTAGACACAAACGTTCGAATGCTCACACCTACACACACACACATGCTAGCATACACACACTCAAATGCAGACACATCCCTACAAACAGAAAAGTACACATTGTAGGGTTGAAAAAGTATACTTCAAAAGTACATCTTTTCTACTAAAAACAGATATGAGCTTTTTAACAATTACTGTAGTAAGTATTAAAAGCTCATATATGTCGCAACTATCTCATTCGTTCTCATAGCAAATATTTTTTTAATTTATGTACGGATTTGTACACCGACTAAATAGCAAAGATAAACAGCGTGTCAGACTTGCCAACAAGCTCCGGTTCTACCTACGATAGCACCTGGTTCAGTTTAGCTCCGTCAACCTAACCACCAAATTCAAAAAAGGGAATATTTATTGCGTCATTAGATTGAATATTTTTTGACCACAAATGACCGTTTATTACTTTTATTGGGTTAAAATATACTTCAAAAATGAGTTCTGAGGGGGTGAATTTTTCACGTTTGCCACCTTTCCCCTACAAATTATTATATTTTTGACTACAAATGACCACCAATAACTTTGGTTGACCTCGGTTAAAAATTTATTAGAGAATTAAGTTCGTGGCCAAATTCACATTTTTTCCAAATAGAAAAGGCGTTTGTTTGAGGCAATCGATTGACCACTTTCTGACCACAAATGACCATCAAATAAATTTGATTGACCACCACAATTTAAATTTTTTTTTATTTGGGAACTCGGAACTCATTTGGAAATATCTTGTAACCGATGGCGGTCAATCAAAGCTTGTCAAA
Organism: Bolitophila cinerea; assembly: GCA_010015015.2. NCBI lineage: Eukaryota > Metazoa > Arthropoda > Insecta > Diptera > Mycetophilidae > Bolitophila > Bolitophila cinerea. The sequence goes on along the minus strand of JAAAKO020052471.1, from coordinate 8,750 downwards.
AGTGACTGTCTATCGAATGAAGCAAATAAAATCAATATATCTGTGAATTTTAGAAAGTTGTTTTTTCGTCCGGAACCACAACACCAACTGCACATATCGTAGAACCGGCCCCATTGGCAACGGCAGATATTTATGATCCGGAGCACGTGAGTTCAAGACCAGTAAGATGCAATGGAAATTATGTATTGCGTGATTTTCGAATATGCCATTTAAATCAACCTTCATGACCTTAATCTCAATAGTTTGTTAACGAAATATACCAAGAAAGATTTTTGTAGATAGAGATATCTAAAAAAAAAACAAATATATAAAATTAAAATAAATTTTATTGTTATTAATATAAATTATAATATATAAAATTATGCACTATAAAAATATGTTATAGTCGAAATCATTTGTGTTTGAAGTACAATAGTTTAATTAACTTAATTTAAATAAAAAAAATATTGTATATTACATATAAATAATTAAATTGAAATATTATTTTTAATTTAACTGATTGGACCGAAGAGTAATAATACTCTAGAGGAAAAGTTAGGTTATGTTTTAGTTATTAACATCTTTTTGAAAATGGGAAGTCACATTTGACGTGTCGAATTATTAGAACAGGGCTGCCAATAAAATGTCCCCCCTTTTGCCTAAATAAGAGATTACCCATACAATATTTGATTACCTCCAACCCCATTTTGGGAGGTAATTGGTAAAATGTAATGATGCAGTTATTTTTCAAAAAAAAATTGAACCTATTTTTAATTTTGTTGGTTTTTATTTAAATGAATAAGTTAATACGTTTCATATAAAACTAAAAGCACCTTAAAAAGGAGGGTGTCTGCCACCACATATTTTTTTAATAATCGAGAATCAAAAGTGGACCCTTTAATGGTATTCTTTGTTATTTAACATTTTTTCTATTAAAACAAAAAATTAACATTTATAATATTATATGTATACGAAAATTTGACAAGTCACACGGTGACGTCACAACGCACGATAGAAAAAAGAGAGACATGTGTTTACCTTCAGTATAATGAGTTTGCTCCCGAAGTACTCCGATTGAAGTATTTGTACTCCTTTTCCCGTACTCCTCCATCGGCTTTTGTACTCCATTTTAGTATGATTTATTTATTTTTAAAAGGTGTTCGATAGTGTTTTCTCTTGATTGATCTAAATTACAGAAACAAAATGAAAAAAAAAAAACAAAAACAATCCATTATGAATTTTTATATTTTTAAGAGAGTTTGTTTATGGAAACGTTAATTCCAAAATCAGAAAACTATGGAGAAAATTCCACATACAACAAAAATTGGAATATTATTTACCAGGTAATGAAAAGGAGTAATAAAGGTCAAGCATATGCTAAAAAGGTGTGGTAATTCTTTATAGCTTGCTGCCGTTGGAGTTAAACACTCTTAAAATACAAAAAAAAGTTTTAATATTAAAAAAAAACATTTATAAAAGGACGATTTTTAAACTCAAATTCTTTCTCTCCCCTTTATCGGGAAAAAATATTTTCGTAATAAATGCACCTTCCGCTGCATCCTGAACCACATTGGTTTATAGTGATGTCGGCCAATCGTGATTCTGTCAATCGTCATAAATCGTCATCATTCTGCTAATCAAATCATTCGGCTAATTGAATTTAATTCAAAAAAGAAAAAACCAAAAACGAAGAAAAATTAAAAACATTGAAAACGTAATAACTATTTTAAATGTTAATAGTTGATGCAATAAATCGCTAAAAATTGCTGTCTAACGTCAAATTTTAACAAAAAATTTTTTTTTGATGGCAGAAAAATAAAATAATAATTAATTTATATTTTTTTGCAATCATGATCGGTAAATAATGTAATAAAAAATAGAATTACAGAACTAAAAATTAATTATTTTTTCTTTAACCCAAGAATTTTTATATTTATATAAAAGAAATCTAAAATCTAACATTTCTAATGTACTCCGTTTTGGTTTAAGGTACTCCGATTTTATCAAAACTGACTAATAATTTTGTTATCTCTGCCGCGTGGTTGGCGCGTTAGCACCGACAAACACATATTTTAGTCAAATTTTTATGACAATGCTAGACAGAATTCCAGTACAGTTTGGAGATATTGTAGTAACCCGTATTTTTCAAGACGATACAATCGCCGATATTTAATAAAATATATTAAGTTTACTTTATTTTAAGTTTTTATTGTATTCTTTACTAATAAATGTATAATTAAATATCTTTTAAATTTGATGATACCATTACTTAAAAAAATATTTGAATTTTTTAAATAAACGCGTAAATAAGAAAATATCTGAAATACCGCATCGAATTGAAGAGATATTAAAAAAACAGGTTCATTGGTTATTTCTGTTATTTTTAAGTGTTCATTATTTGATAATAGCAGCACATTTATTTTATTTTAGGTGCATATTATTTTTTAGAAGCACACATTTTATTTTGGAGAGAGTATTATTTTATGTCTGTCTAAAGGTCTATCTGTAAAAGCTTGTGACTGTCCAAACAGGAGGAGGAATGTTGTAAAAGCGGGGTTGTAGTGTTATATGAAGAAGAAGAAGATTGTTTAATTTAATTGAGCGTTTGCAGGACACAAATTAACAGTCCTTTATTGTTGCTTTCGTGGCAGGTTGTTCTTTCACATAAATATGTTAGGCATAAAATTATATTATTGTAAAATAATAGTATTATATATTTTATTTATATATTGATTTCTTACTAGATAGAACATAAGAATTTTACTTGCAATAAGATATTTATATTTTTACATTTTTATTCTCAAATATTTTAAATATGTTTATTTTTATGGGTGAATCTAAAAAAATACGGAACTTGTGTTTGTAGGGATATACACGAATCTAGGCTGCACCCTTAAATTGATACATACATTCTAGCAATGTTCAATTTACACAAGCGTCGCGTCGCGACGCAGTGCACGGGTTAAGGGTACTGACTATATAGTATAGCTATAGACTATAGAGTGTTGAACGACAACAACAAAAAAATCGCAACCGTTGCGCCGATGATGCCTCCGTTGAATTCCTTTGCGCATATAATAATATACACATTTTATATAGATACATATTCTCAGTCTATATATTATGTATGTTTTGTGTGTACTTGTTCTGAGAGCATTCTTACATGCAGAACGACGTGAATTGTTTTATAGCGAATGACAAATTGCAATTATTCTAATCTGAGTCGACGACGCTGACGTTGGGCGTCGCCACCGTCGCATCGCGCCGCTCGCGATGCTGCGGCAAACGCATAAAGGCGTCGAAAAAAGCTCTTGGAATACAATAAATTTCTGCCGTCACACGGAATTATGTCAATTATTTTGCAAGCGTGTCGGAATTTTCATTTGTACGCGATTGCGGACGCACGTCTTGTTCTCTGTTCGTCGTATTAAGAAGAAGGCTTGTATACATATAATGTATAATAGATTTAATATACAGGGTGTCCTACCTACAGATGAACCTAGCTTCACTACGTGTTTTAAGGTTATTTTAAGCAAAAAAATGTATATATTCATCAACAAATAATTTTAAAAATAGAAGGTACGCGGATTTACGTTTAAAGCTTTTATTATCTCCTCTGTTTAAAAAATGTATGTATCTTTACTTTCAAATTCTATCATAATTTTAAATTAGGATAATATTCAAAGCTCTAACTTGTGTATATTAATATATTTATATGTTATATAAATGATGTTTGTAAGTTTTTTTTTTTAAACTGTAATAAAATAACTAAGTCTGTTATCCATATATTTTTTGATTACAATTTTCTAATGAACTCTTGGTAAAGTTATTTCACTTTGCATGTAGGACACCCTCTATATAGTCTCGCATATCTTACAAAGCTTGACTGACGTCTGTAGCTTTATATACATATAAAAATGCTGTACGATAGCTGCTGCGCTAGCAAAATACGAGCGGTATGCTCGAGTGTGTTTAAGCTATGCGCGTACCATGGAAAAGTTTTGCAAATGCAATTTATATAGTATATAGTATATGTTTAAACATGCACCCCGGGATAAGCATATAAATGTACTGCATTTAATGTATCCTTGTCAATAATTAAATCTGTTTTATCTTTCCAGTGGAATACGTGTTTTTAATCAGAAAGTATTTGCATACAATGCCGTATCCTCCGCAAAGCATTTTATCTTCAAGTGGGCGCCCAGCTCTAGCCACCTCGATCGATCCTATAAAGTCAGGAATCCTAGCACGATTTATGACACTAATAAAAAATATATTCATTTGCCATTTTGTCGACATGGCAAATATTATATTAGACACAGTATTTTCGGCACACAAATGTCCATAATGCGTCCATAACACCCATTATGCGCTCGAGAAAAGTAGCTAGAAAGACGCGGCGGCGAAGACACCAATGGAGCCACATCAAGGCACACACCATTGCCGTTGTCATAACACTCGTTCTTGATGCGCGCGTGCTTGACGGCTCAGAGCGGAGACCGTCAACCGGCAACGAGAGTCAGGCGGCCCGTGTTGGGGGATGCTTTTGGCTGGGGTGCAAATCGGTTATATGCAATATTTTGTGTGTGTGTGTGTGAGGAGTGTCGATGGTTTATATCCTATTTAAACATATAATACAGTATATTTATGGTATAATATATACTATATATATATACGAAATTTGCTATTTATTTTCATCCCTCGAAGTCATATACCCCCTTGTGGACACGCTCACAATTTCGCTGTTTGATATGCAGCCATACGCTTGATTTGATGCTAATACAAGAAGGATAAAATTTCTACGAACGGTGTTTATATGAACCCAATTACGTGAATTTTCTTGAATAGGAATAGATAGTATATATATATATATATATATATAATATAATCAAGTAGACCAACATAAGACGTAGTAAATTTAGATTCATTTAAGGTATTATTGTTTTGCATGATTTACGATTTATCGTTTTTTTTGCTTGTTTTTCACTATTTTCAAACTATTTGTTCACAAATTTTGTATGATTATTTTTGTGTCATGGAAAACTTTTTCTTTATTGTGTCTTCAACGACTCTTCGATGACTAGTGAGTATTCTTCAAACTTCCAGCTGCAACGAGTTCTTTCTTATTGTCAATGAACACCACACACTAACACCTAAACGAATGCTAGCGGTACTGATCGCGATAATTAATCAACCCTTAAAAAACAAAGTTATTTTCTTAGGCCGCATAAGAATCCGTGCAAGCAAGATAACAGACACGCGAAACTAATATAGAGAATTTAAAAAGCTAGTGTAGCAGTATGCTACAAATTTGAGCCTGCTGATTATATCAAGCAATTTTGTTGTTGTAATACATGTATTTTTGCTGCTCGTGATAGCAAAGCAGCGTTCATTAAACATGTCTATTGGGATAATGCACCTTCCTATAGGTGTCTTTCAGTACATTTTTGTATAAAAATAACAACATATAAACACAAAATATTTAATTTAAATAAAAAATGACACTTTTTAATAAAAAAAACATAAAGTATATGCATAAAGTATAATATTTAAATGTAGAATTCGATTAAATTCATCGTAAAAGTGCTTCTTAATAATGTTTCTTTATATTGGCAAATTTAAAATATTATTTTTTAACAAAAATCAAAATACTATATTTATGTCTATTAACTATATTATATATTCCAGAAAGAGTTGCAAATATATAAATCATTATAATAAAATATATTGAAAAAGCATCCCTTTGATTTTCTTGTGAGCTTTATACTCATTGAAGATATATGCTTTCCTCCGCATGCGCAAAGGCGGGTTTCTGCAAAATATTTGAAGAGTTTTAAGTTATAATATAAAACCCAATTAGCACATACTGGTTTACTATTGCAGTATTGTATCTGAGCTGATTTTGGAAGAAACCCAAAAATTACAAAAACACATATATTTTATTAAAATGAGAAATAATCAACAAATCACTTTTAACTGATAGACAGAAAGAAACAGAAAAAAGAAAATTTGAAAGAAAAAAATGAGAAATGGGAAATTGGTTTTGTGAATTTGTATTTTGTATACTAAAACAATCCCTTAGCTGCCCACATTTGATTAAACCCTAATTAAACGCCTTTTTGTTGAAGTGTTACCAAATTTGCAAAAGATAACTCATCCAGTAAGGAATTTGCATTTTCATACTAATAATACTAATACTAAATATAAATAAAATCTATTATATTATATTCAGTTTTATTATATTAAATAATATTTTTATTAAATATAAATTAAAAAAAGTTATTAAATAGTATGTTAAGCTCTTTAAATTCCTAATATTTTTCGAATTTACATGTATTTCCATATAAAAGCAATGCCGCTATCACCGCCTCGTTTTGACACCAGATGTCGTCCACTTTGTTGGATGATCCCAATTATATAAATCTTATCTATAACTGGGTTTCCATCACCTCCTATTATTTTTTTTTAAATCCTAACTAAATTATTATAAATCATATATACTTATTTACATAACATATTCATTTTACCGTCTAGGTGGTCTCGAAACTCTGCCAGATCTAGTTACATACTCGGTATTATTTGAATGTTGCTTATTCAAATTATTACTTACCGTTCAGTTTTTCTTTAAATTCGTATAAACCACTGGTGAAAGTAAACTAGATTTGAATGAAGCTTTCGTTTTGGTGACACGACTTATTAAAATCTGAGCAGGGGATAAGTTCAAATTATCGACATGATGATTTCGATATTCTAATAATGCATAGTGGATGACTTTATTATCCTCTATTGCTTTTTATTAAATATTTAGACACGTCAACGGCTTTTTTAGCCTGATCATTTGACTGTGAATATGTTGGACATAAAGTTTTTATTTCAAAATTCCAATCTTTACTTAATGTAAGACACTCCTTGTAACTAAAGGCATGTTGTCCGATAAAAATATTTTTTTGGAATTCCATGCGTCGCAAAAACTATCCTAAGATTGTCAATGACATCCGAAGATTGCTTATTTTGTAACGGAAGAATCTCAAAACATTTTGAAAATTAGTCTACAACTACAAACTATTTTTATTTCCAAATTGACATATATCAGTTCCAATTTTTTCAAATGGATAACTTTGAACAGTATTTTGTATTAGTGGTTCTTTGACGTTTGAAGGTTTTTATCTTTTACAGATACTACATTTGACAGTAAAGAATTTGTCTAGCCCTCTGCTTATATTTGGTCATACCTATATGACTTTCACGTATAGTTGTTTCAAAATATCTTTCCTTACAGTGGGTCTCCACTAGACATAAATTATGTCAGGGTGCAGACATAAATTATGTCTATATACGTCAAAATATGTCCAACATGGCGAAAGGCTAGGAACACGCGCACTAATTTTTGTATGTATTTGACAAATGAAATATACTAAAATGTAAAAAAATGATAGCAGCCAAGACATAATTATGTCAGGACATAGACGCCGGACATATCGGTAGACATAATATATGTCATGACACATTAGGGTCTCCACGAGACTTTTTGATGTCAAGACATGTGTCCTGACATAATTTATGTCTTGTGGAGGCTCTGAGTTAGACTGTGTATCATTATTCTTTCTCCTATAAATACTCTCCCATCTTCAAGGAAAATTTCATTTTTAAACTTTCAGAAAGATTTAATGTTTTCTGCGGCCGTAATCTTAGTGAGTCACTTGCGATTCACGGGTTTTTCATTAGACTTAAAGTTTTATTGAAAATGAAATAGAAAATGACTAACTTTAACATTGTAAATAATTTTTTTAAGTCTAAGTGGCTAGTGGACCGTGATATTTGATGTTCGAAAAACCCACGAGTCGCAAGTGACTCACTCAGAATACGGCCGCTGGTATAACTTTTTTTATGTGGCCACCCACTTTGGTACATTTTAATTAAATTTATTAAAATTTTATCAGAGGGTGTCTCAGATTTGAATTGCATTTACCACTTTTCAATCATGTCAACAGTATGAAAATCTTCTGTATATTCCTTAAATTCAGTAGCTGGTTCATAACGAAGCTTAAACTACTAATATATAGTTTAAATTTAATTTATATACCTGGATAAAAATACACATTGCAGACCATTTATCTAGATCATATCTACAGATCTAGATAAAGGGTCTGCAATGTGCATGTCATCTTTTATGTCAAATACAGGAAAAGAACTTTATTCCAAATGCTCTATTGTTTGCATTATTTAGATCTTTCGGATCCAAATACAATCTAACCGATTTATCTGGTTTTTAAATTATTACTTGTTACACAATGCGAAAGGTAATCTCAACCGCTCAATAATTCTTAAATTCTCTAAGTCTATAAATTTATTTTGCACAGTATTAGCAACCGTCTGGATGGCATATTTACTTGAAAACAATTCCCTTTTAAGGATAATTTTAGCTCTCTTGTAAATTCACCCAAGTCTTCATATTAGGAGTCGTGCCGAGACCGCCAACGAAGCAACACGTACAATTATTTGCTCGCATTTGCTGTCACTTCGAGTTACCCAACTATATGTTGGTCACTTTTTCACTGCGCGTCCCAGCCGCGTTAGTGTTGTGTTTGTGTATGAATTTTGTGTTGTGTGCGTGCCTGTATCCCTGGATGTCGGAGTACCGCTATCAGCCGAACCCACAAACCGTCACCGTGTCACCTGGCTTAAAGACTGGTCGACCATAAGCTGTGCACTCAGGAAGGTAACGGTGGACATTTATACGTCCACAGATACAACCGTAAGTAGCGCTCAGT
>JAAAKO020052460.1:0-10956 GCA_010015015.2 Bolitophila cinerea | reverse complement strand
ACAGAAATAACAACGCTAGCGCCACCACTAGAATATGACACCTTACCAGGCGCAATAAATAACATATAAATATCATACGGGCGCAAATTATAACCTCACAAAAAGCTACGCGAGAGCCACTAATGCAATATTGTATATATATATATATACAAGAGAAACGTCAAATGGGAGCGTTCGCTTACGTGAATAAAAGTCGGTGAGCTTGGTGAGCCATGATCGGAGTCATTGTTAGGCAACATTGAAACCCAACTTGGCTCGCGTGAGCCAACACTGAAAGTAGGTCCAGTTCTCGGGCCCATTGTGAACTGTTTTTGTTTTTTGTACATACAAATATTTCAAAAAATATGCGTTAAAAATCCACATAATAGCACAGCTGTATGCAATTCGGTGGTATTTATTACCTTTAATTTGATACCGCAAACATCTTACAACTTAACACTTAAACACCTAAAGATAAGTTATCAACTATTTAATGAAACAATTTGGTAGTTTCCGTATATACAACTGTAAAATTAGTCGATAAAATGATCGGTAAATGTTTACAGAATACCACTGCTGCTTTTTCTATTTGTTTACAAATCTGAAATAAATATTTTTTTAATTTTTTAACCACACTATGGGGCGGCCAAAACACCATTACATTTTTTTTTCAGCGAATAAAAGCTAATAAAATCTGCATAATACTACTACTTATTTTCTGAACAATATTTAATAAACAATTGTACATCGGTTATTTGCAATATACACGTAAAATAACATTATTTTACACTTTTTTATTAATTTAAATAGTTTTTTTCAAATAACCTATATTTTGAAATATGATTGTGAATCTATTTTTATTTAATAAAAAAATACGATTACGTTGGTCGTAAAAAAATACACTCTGGCAACTCTGTTCATTTATTTTACATGTATTTTTGACAGGTATTTTTTTGTTGCAACACAGTACACAAAACACAATATTCCAAGAAATTTTCGATAACACATTACAAAATAACAAAATAATAACAAATTAACAACAAAAAAACACAATTGTAAGACCAACAATAATCTGCATCTAAATTATTTAGTAACAAAACATTCAAGTTCGCGTAATTTTTATTATTTCTTTATAACGTTCAGCAATTATAATTATCTTGTGTGTATTTTACGATAGAAATAACTTTTCTATAAACTTGTGAGGTCTCCGAGAGATGGAAGATTTAACAGCACTCCGAATAATTCAGGTATATTGAGAATTGCTTAAGAAATGGTAAAAATTAAGTTAAAATTATTGTAGTATATATCATTCATATAAATGTAAATTCTAAAAATACTGACGTCATTTAATTTATTTATTTGCTATCAGGTATCTGGTTTTCTATTTCGATCTGCTGTTACTTTATGTTAAGCGATGTTTTGGTGACAGTCAACTAACATTTTTAAAAATACTGCTACTCTAGACTAGAAAATTGAAAAGTTACCTACTTTCTAACTTAGTAGGAAGTCAGTGTTCAGAAAGGTTGAAGAAAAGATTTAATTTTTTTAAATTACATACAATAATTATTCTATGATTTTAGTTTTTATTTTTATTATTTTTGTTTTTTTTAGTGAGTTATTTCATCAGAGAAGCAAGAACGAACTTTAGAGCCCGCACCTTGTTCATAACAAACAGCGCAAGTATTAAATTGACAACATATTTTCAACGCACAGGTTTTTTTCTTTATATATTAAAATATAAAATTGGATAATACGCATCCACGTTTTTGTAAAGTATATACATTTAATTGCATTTTTTGGATTTTTATTTTACATGCTTTGATATCCTCCGTGGGTTTTGGATTATATAAACACGCCTTGTATTGCTACTTCTCTCATATCTCTTTTCCATCCCTAATGGAATATTAGGGGCCGACACATGACCATTTACGGGTTCACACGATTGGTGAGATCATGTTATTTGTTTACAATAAAGGCAATAAGGTTAACCGCTTTTAGGAGTGATTCACGATCATAGCTTGCACAATGTATATGGTTAAATATCTTTATCAAAATATATATACATATACATATACATTTTGTTTTAGTATGTAAATTTAAATGAGAGCAAATGCTGTTGCCCTATTAACTATTATCGTTTGCCTTATCGTTCACTGAATTTTACAGACACAACGGAATTTTCCGAAAAACCTACTTTCACACGCAGTTTATGTGTGTGTGTGTGTGTGTGAACTTGTAGAGCGCAAGTCAGACTTTAGCCAAATGTATTGGTAAAATCTATATAAATCCAACGGATCATATTTAGATATGTCTCTTGGCCAACAGAACGACTAGCGATTACAGAAATTCTTACAAGATAGATAACGTGCTGAAACAATAATATTGCGCTTGGCGTGGTGATAAAACGCCTTTGTTGATAAACAATTAATATTTGCACTGCGCGGATGCTCTGAATTCCCTGCCGTTTCAGTGTAGCTCATCCGCCGCCGGCAATGCAAACCGTTATTATTACAACACATATTTAGAAATATCATATATTTATAAAATAATTTCAGACTATTTGTTAGTCTAATGAAATCGGGGTAACACGCGACGGAGGTGTTGCTTGGTTCGCAGTTTTATTCATTTTTGTATACGTATTTGGATTGTTGATTCATTTAATTGAATTTTTATAGATTGCAGAATGTTTAAGAAGGTATTACACTTTTTGCTAACCTTTGGGAAAATTCAGTGTGAAGTGATAATTTTATAGGTAGTTATATTTACACGATGCTTAAATACCATTCGAAATATGCCATGCAAAAAGTCCTTGATAAGGCAAAAAACAATTAACAGCATCAGCTGCTGTGCTTTATAATCTTTGACCGTGTGAGCTGTTTTTTATTAAATTTTTGTGTCGCTGATATGTTTAACATCAAATCCACGCCACGCACGCAAGTGTGTCTTTTTATTATCACGCCAAATACAAACAGTAATTTTGATAAGACTTTAGAAATTTATATAACTTTTATTCCGCCCAACGTTTGATAATAATTCTGATTTTTACAAAAAGATTACAATTATGATGAACTATTTCCTTCCTTAGATAGAACTGTATGTTATTCTGGTTTAGCTTTAAAACAAAATATTTTTTAGAACTTACCAAATTATATCATTATGTTTCGTTTGACGAGTATATGTGCTAAGATTCAGCTGCATCAGACAAGTTTAAGTGGGTAAAAAGGGTCTCGATAGATATATAACCCGATCATATAAACCAAGTGAATTTAATTAATATAATTAAAATATAATGCCTTGGACGTTATCACAATTTGTGCACAAATTGTATGAGGTCATAATAACAACTTTATTTTATATATATATATATAATTCAATCAATTCAATGCTAAACACTAAACTTCAAGGTTATTATTTCTATAAAAAAATAATGTTTGCAAATATTTCAGAGCCGAAAAATGAGTACCGAACGCCAGCCGTTGCTCTCGTATCCCACGGAACGATCAATTACGGATCCACTCCAGAATCCTGTTGTTCCAGTACGACCGGATATCCGTAACTCACCGGAAACGTCCTTGATAGACGTTAACAGCGAAGAAGATGGTAGCCCAAATGCAAAATACAAAATCAACAAAATATATAACTCGTTTATTTTATCAGGTTCCGCCGGTTCGAAAGAGTCCATTATTTCCAGTGATTTTTACAATCCCGCAATGCATCGTGCCCTCGAGCATCCTACCTCGAACGGAGACACATTGATTCACTTGCTCAAGGGAAACATCGGCACCGGCATTCTGGCCATGCCGGACGCATTTAAGAATTCTGGACTGTACATTGGTCTATTCGGTACGTTAATTTTGGGCGCAATTTGTACACACTGCATGCACATGTTGGTCAAGTGTGCGCACGAGCTGTGTCGTCGAATGCAAGTGCCTTCTCTAAGCTTCCCGGAGGTATGCTATGGTGCTTTCGAAACTGGTCCAGTCGGTATGCGAAAATATTCTGTACTTGCACGTCAGATTATCAACATTTTCCTGTGCATAACGCAGTTGGGTTTTTGTTGTGTGTACTTTGTGTTTGTGGCAGTGAATTTGCAAGAAGTGGTTGCACACTATTATTTGAAGTTGGACATCCGTGTTTATTTGTTGGTTATGCTGATTCCGATGATTGGACTGAATCTAGTTAAGAATCTTAAGTATCTGACACCAGTGTCACTGTTTGCGTCCGTGCTTACTGTTACCGGTAAGTTATATTTTTCTACACTAGAGGATATTTAAAAAACACACATTTTTTAGGCATTGCTATCACATTCCATTATATGCTGCAAGATCTACCTCGCACCGATTCAGTGAACGGTTACGCAACATGGGCACAGCTGCCACTATACTTCGGCACGGCCATTTATGCATTCGAGGGTATTGGTGTAGTGCTTCCACTCGAAAACAACATGAAAACACCCCAAGACTTTGGAGGAACAACAGGTGTATTGAATACTGGTATGGTTATCGTGGCTTGTCTGTATACTGCTGTTGGTTTTTTTGGTTACCTAAAATATGGTGACAAGGTGCAGGGAAGCATTACGTTAAATTTGCCATCTACTGAAATGTGAGTAAGACAGAACATGTTTTGTAATTGAATTAATTTGTTTGTATTTTTATAGCTTTGCACAATCTGTTCGCCTCATGATGGCACTGGCAATATTTCTATCGTATGGTCTTCAGTTCTACGTACCAGTAAATATTTTGAGTCCATGGATGAAGAGTCTTTTTAATACGGCCCAGTCGCAGCGTATTGCAGACCTAGGACTGCGTATTGTGCTGGTTGTGTTTACATGTAAGACAAAATCCTACTTTATGACTAAATTGCATAATATTTTTTTAATGACTTATTAGTTGTATTGGCCGCTATCATTCCGAACTTGGGTCCTATCATTTCACTAGTCGGTGCTTTTAGTAGTTCAACATTAGCCCTGATCTTTCCGCCACTTATCGAGATCATCACGTTTTATCCGAATGGACTGGGTCGCAACAACTGGATTCTCTGGAAAGACATTGGAATCATGTTGTTTGGTATTTTAGGTTTTGTATTCGGTACATACTCGAGCATAGAACAAATTTTAAATCCAGAGCCTCAGGCTTGATTTTTATGCATACTTGCCTAATTTATATGTTGTATAGATGTAATTCATTCGCGTTCGGTGGTTTCACAATATGTTTTACATGCAAAACAACGAGCGCAAAATATTTGCATGTGATTTCTAAATAATGTAATAAATAATAATGTTGTTGCATTTAGTTAATTAATTAATAAGGACGGTGATATACAATTCGTCGAAACTATTTTGTGGTGGCTATTTCATCACGACAACTCGAGTGTCAGGCACAATGCATTATTTTTTTACATTATTTTTCTACTTTTTCAGCATCATGAAGAATGATAATAAATTGAAATTTAAATTGCAAATAACTATAATAGAGCGTAGTGTTCCAAGTCATTCGAGCAAAAGAGTGGTCAAGAAGTCACGCCAAAAGCCATCTAGCTCCGACGATTTCGACCGGCGACCAATAGAGACTAATTTCGTACAGGAACATTTTGCAGTAAAATATTGAAATTCAAAAACTAACTTTTACGTTTTTTTTTATTATTGGTTTTCATAGTTTCATAATGTGACAAGAGAGTACGCTATATTCCAATGATCTTAAATGTATAACAAATTATTTTTAAGTTAACTTTAGAATAAGTTATTGTTCATCCGTCGTGTATACGTTTTTAAAATATTCCATTAAAATTTATATCTTTTAAATGTCTTGAAGCAAACCTTTATTTTTTAGGTATAATTCAGTATATTCCGAGCATAATAGATTTTCACCAAACGAAGCTCAAAAAGCGGTTTTGCTAATAATAATCAAAGATATTTTTGCAAACGTTATACATTAACAGTAGAAAAACTAAAGTTGCGGAATACATCGCATTTTAAATGTATTACACCATTTTTGAATGAAAAAAAATACAGAATAGCCAAAATATTACACAAAATGTATTTTCATCGTACAATTATTATATATACAAAGAGTAAAATAAAGAATATGACAATAAAAAATGTTACAAAACTGACAATAATATATTTAATATATAAAAACACTCAAATATAAACAATATATATATATATATATATTTAGAAATTTAGATAATTAAGCATACATACTATTTTAATCTAGAATATAATTACATATGGATTGCTAAAATTATACAAAATATATACTCTACTTACCAGCATACATCCTTTTCCGATATTATTGTATTTAATGTTTTCTGTGTGATAATTCTATACGAAACGAATAAAAATAAAAGAACATTTCTAAAACAATATTAACATTAATATATTTATACCTCATTGTGTGAGTGGGAATGGCAGCCACATAAAGCACGCATATGAGATTGTCTCCGCTGCAGTACGCATGACATTTATGGTAGTCTGAACAAGCGTACGATTCTATGGATTTTGGCTGTTTATCGGAAATCTTTGTCAGAAACGTGTCAGCTACATCAACAACTTGGTGAAAAAATGTACGCAGTATATCCAGACGATGTGCACCGGATGAGGTTCGTTTGCCTGAGATTGTTTGCTGCACATTACGTGACATCACGTACTTGCCTTGTGATTTGTTGATCAAAATAATACTGTCGACGAAATCAAATTAAATTATTCTTAAATTTATCAATGTAAATCATCACATATACCCGAGTATTCCTTGGCCCAAGTTCATGTTTACCGGAAAATTACGTGGAAAGCAGAGTTCTGCCCTCTCAAGACCGTCAAAGGAATTCTTCCAAATCTGCTGAGCCAAACTTTCGATATCAGCGTAAGGCGGTTTAGCGCCACACAGCACACATACAGTAACATTGTGACACAGAAGCACGCTTACAAAACGATACGCTATGTTTGGACTCTTCTTTGGCAGATACACAGGAACATCTGGCTGTAGAGTTCCTGACGATGTGATCAGTGCAATAAGTAGCTTACGGTCAACGGTGTCCAGATCCCACCAGCCCTCAGTACCAGCTAGAATTTTGTGTCGTGCCAGCACACATGCAAAAGGTGATCCAATCTGATCGCTAAACTCATTGAGATTTTGCAAAATTTGAGAACCCTCGCTACTCAGGATACAGTCACTGTACCGTAGTAATTCTGTGTCGGCGCATTCGAGCAGAGTATCGATCATTGGAAAACATATCTAAACAAATAGTGATTATGCCAGAAAGTGCGCTAATTGCATTATTCAACCTTAATAAGACCCTTTTTTAGGTGCTCCACGTTATTGGTGCGACGAAGCTCGTTCAAACTCACACAACTGATAACCGCATTGAAGGCCAAGTTCATCAAATCCATGAGAACACGCTCGGTAAGTCCACGAGCAGCACCGATGAGTGTCAGACAGTTTTCGTACTCTTTCCAAACGACCAGTCCATCGTCCATTTGAGTGGTCTGTAGAGTGACACCCTGTGATTTGCAGAACATGTGAACACCGTTCAGTGAGCCAACGGTAGAAAAGGGAAGCTGCGTTGAATTGTTTTTAATTATTATGAGCCATAGTAAAAGTTAGTTTTGTTTACTCACACTATCGCAGTCTCCGCGTTTTCGTGAGAAAACCGGCAGGCCACCAGCTGAGGTTAAACAAAGCAGATGGATCATTGTGTTATATGAATTACTAAATACTAATACAGTAAAGAATAAAAAAAATCAATCTGCGATTTTGCAAGTGTATATTTAATGTATGTTGTTAATGTATGGATTCCATATTCCAAAAATTATTATAGTTTGTAAGTAGAAAGCTAAAGCACATACAAAGAGATTAATTACCCTCTTTGAGCACATAGCACAAAAATAAACAAAATAAAGAAAAGATGCCCAAAGAGCGAACGTCAGAAAACAAACAACAAACCTGTTGAATACGAACTCCAGCTCTCTCTCTTTCTCTCTCTCTCTCTCTTTATTCTTGCCCATGATTACTAAAAGATGAGTAAAACTGAACTCTGAATGGTTCACAATCGTTAGCTTATGCAGTTTGACAGTTCCATTATATTCGAACTATACGCTCAATAGAGGCGCTGTTCTCGCTAAGGGGTTTGGACAGTAGACGGTCAAACGGGTAATTAATTATGAATGAGATGCGTCTTTGTAGTTTCTTCGGTGATACGTGTTAGTTTGCAATCTAAATAAATAAATATAAATATTAACGAATTCCTGTATTATTATAGATATGTATTTTACACAAGCATTCACTTACACTTAACACAATATAACTTTTTAGATAATATTTTGCACAATTATTTTTTATACGCGGTGTTTGTTTCAAAACGGTGTATTCTATTTCTAATATGATTCTTGTTATTGTTTTCATTGTACAAATGTCAAAATGTCAACACAACACTGGGACATTGAACTGTAATTTGGCACCTTATATCTAGTTAGCACAAGAGTTTTTTTGTTAAATATATATTTTAAAATTATGTATTTCCCTTTGCAACAATGCGCTAATTTACAAGATTTGGTATGCTCAGAAATGTCAGTAGGCATAATACACTTTTATGAATTTGACGTCTTTATACAAATCATAATGCATCCTTTCTAGGGGGTATTATGAATTTTTACACGCACACATTAATTTTGTAATAGATGCATGTATTTGAGGCACCGCATATAATGACATTACTCAAATAAAAAGTATCGGTCCTAAACTTATCGTTTCAAGGAAAAATGTCTGTTGCTCTCTCGGCTCTCAGCTTCAATATTGCACGTCCGATATGTTAATACATACACAGAAAATCGAGCAGAAAATGCGTGTATACATACAATTTCGCAACGCACACTTAACCTGGGTTTTAATTGTGAAACACTGCTGCCAAGCAATTTCAGCACTGACATGCTAAAAAAAAATTCACAATACGATAGACAGAGACAAAACGTATGCGAAGATATTTTTGCCAAGCAAAGAGTGCACTTTCAACGTTTCTCTCAGTGCTGAAGTTGCCTCGGAAGTTGCTGGCAACGTTGTATGTCTCTCTCGCACTTGATTTCAATCTGTATTTCCCTCGGTATTTCCATCTTGTTTCCACTTGCTGGTAAGCGAATGTTTCACAAATAAAATCCAGCGTTAGTTTTTGCTGGGTGTATTTGAAAAACATGAACATTAGAGAGGCCAGAGTAAATTTTTGTTTCGCTCGCACTTAATAGCTGTCAACATAATTCTGCCTCGTTTTAGTTTACTGCAAAAAAAATCGGCGTCTGCGTGCATTATAATGTAAATCCAGCTTAAATCACCAATTTTTTTTGATGATACATACAGTTTTTACACCAGTACACCATTGTTATATAATTTTTTAGAATTGATTCAAATTAATTTTGAATTATTAACATTATTATGTTGATTGATTTTTATTGTTTTAGTAAAAACGGCGCAAAGCGCCAAAAGAAAAGCGCGCTAAAATAATTTTATTTACCAGAGAAAGGTAATGGATTGCATTGTTTTCAGCGTGTTTTTTTGTTAGTATTTTTTTTGCTAATTATTAGTAGCAAAATCATACAAAAGACTACCAAAAATCAAGAATTTTATTAAACTTAGATATTTTTTTAGAGCGGTTATTACAAACCAAAAGTGGTGATATAGTCGATTTGCACTATACAACACCACCAATATCTCTGGAAGTATGCAATTTTGTGCTTGCCGTTTGAAGTTTGGATCATCATCTTTGATGTAAGCAGCACCATCAGCCGAATTCTGTGTTTAGCGGCCGCCAAAAATATTCGAAAAAGAAAACCGCAACTTGATGCTACCAACTTCAAAATCGGCATTTTGGGTAGCGATTATGGCAAATTAATTCAACCTATGTTGATATAGCTATACGTTGAATTTAAACTTATCGATGCGACAAAAATCAATCAAAGTTGGCATTTCTTTCTGTCGCAAAATCTGTTAACATGACACATTTTGTCTGACACAATTTATTCATTTTGTTGTTATTCACAAAGAATCTGTAATAAGCTAATACTATAGAGGTATTTCATCAAATTTTTAGTACACAATGCGTACACGGCTCACTCGCACACTAATGCAATATTCTGACAGTTCGATAATTTATTAGTTTATGATTCGCCGACTTTGCAAACACAATTGAAGACGTCACGACGATGAACTGTCAAATCCGCGAATGTGTTAGTGAGTGAAATACCTCTATATAGTACACCAATAAAACTCGATTGTATATATATATATATATGCTGTAATGACAACGTAATAATTTAGACAGCAGCAGCAAAAATATTTATAATTAAATTTTATTAATTTCTTAAGTTCCATCGGCATACATGGCGGATGTTCTTGGGTTACGCATATTTGGACTCATTTCCAGTTTTATAATGTAACATAATGTTACATAAGTTTACTTTGATCAATCACTACACTATGCGTAATATTTTTCTCGGTGTAATTAAAGCACATCATGATCGCATATTTATTTATTACCATAATATTAATTTAACAGAATAAAAGCTCAGAGCCCAATGTCTCTCAACAGGTCGCAGCTTTGAACAATTTGGTTGGTTGGCTTCCTTTGGAACTATTTCGATGTTACTGTCTTTGCACCAATTGAGGGACACTTTTTTAAATTCTGTATTTTCACTTTTTTTTCACTTCCGATGTCATAACTCAAACTTAAGTTTACATAGCGGAAAATTCTAACAGCAATTTATCAAACATTCTTTAACGCAAAGCCTATACTGTATGATTTTTGTTTCTCTGTTTTGGAATTTTGTGTTTATATCATTTCAAAGTTAGACATTTTTTTTTGATCTCAGTCCTTAGTTTTACTGCTGGGCGTAATTATGTTCAGCTAGTCGTATAGTGTATTTTGTTTGGAAATTGTCTGTAAATCATCATACCCCTTTGAAAGGGGTATCATTCTGTACCTTAAACCCAATGG
>JAAAKO020052449.1:0-10957 GCA_010015015.2 Bolitophila cinerea | reverse complement strand
AGACAGCGATCTGCCAATGGTCGGCCAATAAATTTCATCCAACGTTGGCAGACTAAAATTGTCCGTTTACACGGTTGGCCAAAATGTACAGCCAATTTTTCGTTCAATACTGACCTTCTTCTAAAATCTAATGACAACAAGGGTAATGTTGATTTTTTATCCTGAAAAATCTTATTCCGAAAATGCTAATGACATGAAAGTTAATATTTCTGAATTAATGTACGAAATTATTATTCTTTAAATAATTAATTCCAATTTTGCAAAGTTGAAGTCAAATTCCATCCGATTGCGACAAGTGCACTTTCTCTTAAAATTGAACTCAATCGATCTTTTATGAATTACGAATCTCAAAGAAGACTTTCAAGATTGTTCATTTTAACGTCTACGGAAGCCTCTCTCAAGGTTCGTCTTGTTGATCGCACGAAATAAACATGACTTTCTTGCGCTATCATATGTGGTTTCAATTGATGACAAAATGTGTAGGTGGGATATTTAAATTAATGATAAACCATTTATATTAAATTACTTTAGCATTTTTCAAAATACCATAAAGTATAAAAAAAAATATAAATTCTATCAAAACTATAGTTTTCATTAAAAATCCGGGCCCCTTCTAAATTGCCGGCGACGGGGAAAACACCCTGGTCCCCCATTTCTACAAGCCAGTAGACATACAGTCACATATCTTTTGCGGTTAATTTGTATCCTAACTAAGATAATTCGACTGCCCGAATGTACCCCACTCTCCGCTAATGTATAACGTTTGACGTGATTGCTAAAGACATAGGACAATGTTTCGTCGCAACTTTAGCAGAGGCCCAAAGGAAATGAAGAAATTAGAGTCTATTATTGCATTAATGATGGTACATTGTGTTTGCGACGACCGGTATATATGATGTGTATACTTGTTACGAGCTCAGCGCATATAATATGCATATATTTGTATTATAAAAAAGGTATGTATATATATATATATATGTATATTTAAGTAAACACGCAATTGAAGGAAGTTATATGTAAAGATGTTTTTTTCTGAAGAAGGTTAATGATATAATTTTACTGAGATTTCAATATAATATAATATAATAAAATAAAATAAAATATTATAAAATTTAACTAATACCTCGAATGATTTGCCGAAATGTATAAAAAAGGCTGGCAATTTCATTGAAAGATTCTGACATACGATTCATTGGCTCAGACCGTCCATAATTAGCTCTGTGTCTCCTCAGATGTAGAAGCACATTTCAACGAGTGGTTTTGAATGGTACGTTGAAATTAGATAAAACATCGAAAATGAAGAAAACATCTGTATTATTTATTAAGAGAGAGTTTCCAAATGCATTAGCCCACATCGAACGACATAATTATCATTTCTCAAACCCTGTATCTAAAAATCCAAGATCTTCTTTTCCTCCACATTCTCAGGTAAATGTTCAATATTTTCCATATATTCTTTGGTAAAATTCTAATTGTGAGCATTTTGTTGACTCCTCTAAATATAGGGATTTTTCCGGAAGTTCTCCCGGATTTCAGTGGAATTTCCCCGGGATTACTCCTGGATTTCAATGGGATTTCACTGGGATTTTACCGGGATTTCACCGTTAGTTACCGCACAATTTTTATTTTTATCCTGAGGGATTTTAAAAGTTTTTTCGGGAGAAAATCACGGAAAAATCCCGTGGAAATTCCGGGAAAATCCGGCGGAAATCCTAGGGAAATCCCGAGAAATATTCCGAGAATGTACCGGGCAAATCCCGGAATATCTCACTGTCACATGGCTTGAAATCATGCAAAATTCCGAAAAACATATGTACTCAAAAAGCTTCGTGATTGTGTGAAGTATAGCTACTCCACGGTAGTTAGTAACATCACTTCTAGAACCAGATTTAAATATAGGTTTTATGTATGATGTTTTCCATCGACTCGGAAACACCCCAGATGCAAGAAAACGTTAAAAATATGACAAAGCGGCTCCTTTTAAGAACCACCACAAATTGTTTTTAAATAGTTTATTTTAACCAGATCATTAAAATATATGTATGATTTATATTAATAATACTTAAATGATAAGTGGTGTCAGTAATAGGAAACAGCTTTGTAAACATTGCTCTAATTAATGACATGGGCCTCCGTAAAAGAAACACTGCATTTCCTATTACTAAAATGGTCTATTGTTATTTGGGTTAAATGGCTACCGGTTGTTTCTAAACGTGGGTTCCCAACGACTAAATTACATCTTCTGTATGGTGTACACCTATATTTAAATTTGAGTAAGCGTACTACCATTTAAAAAAATCTACCAGGTAGAAAGTAGTACAACCAGTTCTTGGCACTACATCCCATCTTGTCAAATGACAAAATACAACTATCTCACGCGCAGTTGTTACAGAGGCAAATTTAAGGAATTGGCATTCAGAAGTATATTTGTTTTTAGCTGATAATAGCAATTTAGATGTTCTTCGAGATCCAAAAATAAAATATAAAACGGATGAATTGGCGTTCTATTTTTGCCCTAAGAGTGAGAAGGTTTTGGTAAGAAAAGGCAATAAAGGAGTATATTCAATTGCAGCAAATGATGAAAAAGAGTGCATCACTACTCTTGTGACAGGAAATGCAGTAGGTCAAGTAACACCACACTGTTCTCTATAGCTATAAAAGGTTGCCTAAAAATATTGTATTGAAAACTCCACCGACCTAAGGCATCGGAGTCTCCCAAAATGGTTGGATGACCGGTGAATTTTTTTATGAATATGTGGCCAATATTTTTTTATAAATCGTTACCTGATAATGTCATCGTTTTTAGTATTTTATTTTTTGTTGATGGCCATAAGTCGCAATTGACGTTAAGCTAGGTTGTGCAAGGAACACAAGATTATTTTAGTTTCATTATTTCCGAATGCGACTCATATGGATGTGGCTACATCTCGCCCATTAAAAATGCCTTGAAAGACGGCTGAAAATAAATGGCGCATAGAAAATAATATGATATAAATTAAGAAAGATGCATATATCCTTAACGAAGCTCTACAACAAACCGACATGTAATCTCACCTGAAAAATGTCTTCAAAAAATGTGGACTCTATCCTTTTTCTGCCGATGCAATGCAATTTGATCGACTAATTACACCCACAAACAACCGTCAATAATGAAGTTTCGTACCCAGCTTTACTAAATAATTCTCTACGATCCCATTTAGATTTTTTGAGGCCCATGTTTTAAAATTTAAAGAAAGAAATTCTAGCTGAGTTTAAATTAACTAATGCAGAGCTAATTGGAATGGAGCAATTGAATACACGCAGCTTTGTTTGATGCCTGGAGAATACAACTGAAACCAATACAGAAGCTTAAATCGAAAATGATTATGTGTGTTTAGAGGAAAAAATGAGGAAATGCATTCTTTTTAACCCGACTTAGATTGGGTAAATCATTCTATGTTTTTCAAAACATCACTCCAACAAAAACTTCAAACGAAACATCAACAAAGTTTGATGAACATCAGACACTGATAGGACTATGGATGAAGCTGGTCCTTCAAATCATGTTCCAAACGGCAAAAATTCAGAATATGCAACCATCAAAACATCAATTATTGAAAAACCAAAACAGACAGAAGAATCAGACACTCTTTCGACTATGGATGAAGCTGGCCTCCTCAAATAAACTTTTAAACGACGTCAAGTGTAGCAGTTTCATCGGAATGGGCAAGTTATTTCGCTAAGAAAGATCAGGAAAAGACAGCGATTTTGCTTAAAAAACAAAAACAGAAAATGATGCCTGAGTGACCTGAATAAAAGCGCCAAAACCAATTAAAAATTACCACCAATGATAGCTGAACCATCCACATTCGAAGACGGATCATTTGTAATTTTTAATTACGAGCAAGAATATTTTCCTGGGGTAGTCACCGCCATTTCATTTTTGGCGATGACCCAAATACTTATTGCAGCAATGGCAATGAGTGAAAATGGCCGAAAAGATAAGACCGTATGTGGTGCAATTTGGAAGATATCTTGGAGATAATAGAAAAACCTGTATCCATAAACAAGAGAGGTGTTTACTGTGTGAAAGAAATGGAAAAAAATGGACAGTATAGGAAATAAGTTGTATAAGTACATATTTGATATGCATTTTATTCTTTTTATTTTAAAGTCACTCGATTCGACTCGATTGCTCTTACAGTCTTTGACTACTTGTTGAAGTCACTTGTGTGACAGCTTTAACATTGCGAAAAGACGCAATGAATCCATGTATTCATATCCGGACGGATCTGGGTACTGCACGATTTATTTCCTAAAACCCTATTTCTAATAAGCGCGGCCCTTATTGGCCATCATCTATTCTATAACCTGAGTTACATCCAAAGTATGGACCCTATATATTGGTATAGGGATCATTCATGCTCATTAGAGGCGCTGTTTACAGACTTGTAATGAACATCTTTTCAAATCGAGGCAGTATTTTAGTAAAAAAAATTGTCAACAGATAACTTATTTACGCGCACATTTTAAAATTTCAAATTTAATTTATTTAATTTACCATAAAAGCTTTTAAAATAGTAAAAAAAAACATTATAAAACATAAAATAGTATCTACCTAATAAATTTTAACGAATATCTGCAATTTTATTGTCTACAAACTATTAAAATACGTGTATTACAATATCTCAAAACTGGTCTAAAAGCTCGGCACATCAAAGTTGACTGCCTATTTTCAAAAAGATGTTCATTACAAAAACATAACCTAACTTCTACTCTAGAGTATTATTGCTCTTAGGTCAAACAAGTGTTATTATGAGGTTATGTGAGGTTATGTTGTTACAAAGGTAACACAGATGTATACACAAAAAAAATAGGTTAAATTATATTTTTGACAGTAGAGTGTCCAAATTTGTTAATTCCACAAATTGTTACTGAAGCCGCCTCATTCCATGAAGGAGCACAATGGAGCAGTTGATAAAGATGTTAGTAACTATTTTTGATTGATAAAATGAATTTGGTTAATATAAATATTTATTAGGAGAAGAAAAACCAATTGCAACTTATATAAAATGATAAAATCCAATCTCAATAATTGTGTAAATTAAAAAGTAAAAAAAAATCCTAATAATTTCTCATATTTTAATTGCAGATAGGAACCAAAAAGTCGTTAACTCGTCCTTAATAAGAGTAAAATGTTAAAATGTGAATGTATTATTATAGAAATATACAATACGGTTCGCAAAAACAACGCTAGTTTTTGTTTTATGTGTGGTGTTTTGTACACGCTTAATTCACTCCTACAATTTATAAAATTTTATAGGGGAAAGTCTTGCAATTTGCCACCGCTTAGCTTATTCTACATACGTTTAAAAGAGGAGGAATCAATCATAATATAAAAATCCTTTGAATTCTTAAAAAATAGAAATTGTACAGCATATTTTCAAAAATATATAAATGGACATTTTGAAATTTAGGCTTGCAGGTTGCTACCCCTGCCATACTAAAAATGGTGTGGCAACCTACAAGCCAAAAAAGGTAGCTAACTTATTACGCCAGTTTAAAATAAACATAATAAAACATTTCCAATTCATGAATTAAATTAAATTAAATATTAAATTAAATGAAAAAACAACACACCACAAATGATTACCATTAATTGTCTATAAAAATGTTCAATTTATGTGCACAAAGAACACACACAATTTTTTTTTTATTTTTTTAGCAAGATTATTTAATATTTTGTTCAGCAATAACTGTGTTATTTCGTCTGTTCGCTCTAAAAGTAGATTAAAAGTGACAACTACTCTTTTGACTTCAAAGTTTGTAGGAGTTTAGGTTATGACACTGCTAGAATGTCGAAATCCAGAAGAGTTGGAAACCTGCAAGCATCTTCTTTATATATTGATATGTAGTGATTTGATCTCTGATCGCTTTGACAAGATGCACTTAACATATTGTTATTAATACTAAAATACAACTTAAACAATGAATCGAGATTTACATTTTGTGTTGACGACCAATCCCACCCTCAAAATAACTCAAGGCAAACGAATAAGATGCACGGCCAATTATGCATTCGAAAATGTAATTGCTAAAACCTGCCGATTACATAGATATTTAAGAAAATCATCAACTAGAAAATCTGACAAACATTAAATCACAGAAAAAGAGTTAAACATTTTTTGAAAATAAAAAATTAAAATAGGAAAAACAAGTGTAAATCATGACTTTCATATATAACAAAGTGAATAAATATGGTAATAGGGGTGTGACAAAAGAAAAAATTAGGACATACGAAAAGATTAAAATGTATTATTTTCAGTGAGAATGATAGCAGCGAGTTCAATGAAAATTACGCAATACACCTAAAAATTGTTGTCAACGATAAGATGGCTATCGTTTTTATTTAAAATACTGGTAAGTTTAACTAATTTCATATTCAATTCATTAAAAAAATTGTAAATATATCAAGAAAATTCATATACATATTGACCACCACGAAGGAATCCGATTGGAATTTCCATCAAGCAATATATTAATGTATTAATATATCCTGAACTTCGACCACATTCAGTTCCATTCCGCAATTCCGCGTACGTGTATTAGTTAAGGCTTTGTATATATACATACACACGCACAACTTATACATATTATATCGTAGTTTAAAATAATGCGTTTATCCTAAGACGCTCAAGTTAACTTTGAAATTCCATGTTACGTATAAATGTGTTTAACTAGAAATGTACATTGATTTAACAAACCAGATTATTATAACGAATGTGATTATATTTATGTTTATATATTGTATATACTATACTATATATACATAATATACAAATGTTGTATAATACACATACAAATATAATTACATTTATTTTGATTGAACGTAGAAGAGTTTTTCTCAAATAACCGTGCTCCACAAACGTATATCGTGTATAATTTATGTCTACAATAAAACCCGTTCGTTGAAGACGCACTATTCGTGCATGTGTGTGTGTGTGTGTGTGTGTGTGTGCGCGCGTTATGCGTGGCCGTGTGTCCGTGTGCGTGTGGTGTGCATGTACCTGCGAATGTTTTGATTAAGATTAACATCAAATCGAGCGTGTGAGAAAAACTATGTCAATTATCGTACGGCGTCTTGAGTTCGAACACAAATCGGATTAAAAATTATATATTTAACGGGTCCCGAAACAAGCTTCCAAAATCGTGTTATTGGCTGTCCGTTTTTTTTCGGTTGTATTGTGAGGGGGAATTTGCGGCACTCACGCAAGTAGAATGGAATCGAATGCGACACTTTTAATTGCGTGTGCAAGTGTGTGTATACAAAATATTTAAACAAATAAATCGTATAATTATTTATATAACATATATACATACATCATACATATATAGTTTTCTGTATGTCGTGATATAATGAGCCGATAATTTCGGACCACGCTCGACGTTGAGCATATACGTAAGTGACATGTATTTCGGTGTTAATCCAGGTTGACGTGCGCGTGGTCCAGATAAGACGCGGCGGCCAGAGCGCCCGCGCAAGTGCGGCAGTTATTCACATTCTTTTGGTTTGTTAAGTAGTTCCTGATGATGATGGATAAATGCAAAGTGTGTGCGTGAGAGTTTAAGAAAACCGTTATGAGAATCAGAGACTTGACAGACAATTATTTCGTAATCAAAAAAAAAGATGCAGATTATTTGGAAGGCGCACGTAATTTAAATGCAAAGCTGTAAAAGCTGGATTTTTGACGACAGATTTTTGTGTGTTAGTATAACTGAAAAAATGTATATGTACATTTAAAAAAAAGAAATAAGTATATGAGTAATACCTATATATAATAGGTTATACCAATAATAGTTTACTCTGTCAGGTAGATTCGCTTTCTCAGGTTTGCCCCTCATTTTAGAGCAGCCTATGCAAATGGGGCCTCGGGTCGAGACAAAAGAACGAAAATTAGACTTCTCTACTTTTGCAAGACGTGGAAAGTATAAGTTATAATGTCTAGCAAAAAATATAAACGTAAGTTAAACGCGGGTTTTAAAAATGCAGATCATAATAAAATATATAAATACCATTTTTAGTCGAGAAACGAAAACGCCAAAATTGAAAATAGTTACCTAAATATTCATTATAAAAATGGTAAAATATATACAAAAAAAAGTCATAATAATTAAAAAATAAAAAAATAAACAAATTTAAAAAACAGGAAAAGTCATCAAATATTTATAAGATAAACAAATTTGATAAATAATCAAGCAACAACAAACTAAATATAGTAGAATGAGGCAAAGCACCCTCGGGACTAAAGAGCCTTACGTTTTTTTTCTCACTTACTGTGTTTCTAAAAAGTTGACGTTTTGCATGAACAATACTTACGTCAGTCCTCAAGATTGATATAAATATAAACCTGATCGGCAAAACAGATGCCGCTATATAGCGTAATTATTTTCATTAACATTTTTAATATTTTTTCTGTGTTTTAATTCACACGTAAATCAATTTGTAAGTGTTTTTTATTATGTTGTGTGTTGTGTATGCAATGGTAATTTTATTTTAGGGTGGTGTTCTTGGTCAAGAAATTATCGTGATTTTTCGTGAAATGTGGTTGGGGGCGAAAGATCCAACGTTCTTGCACGCGTGAAATTTGCGGGTGCGGGAAAACCGTCTGAGTGTAAGAAAGGCAAACAATTTTAAAAACGGTTGCAATGCTTTCAAAGATATGCCAGTATTACGAAAGATAATCCAGTACGGATCATTTTAGACAACCATTACGTTTATCATTTGTCTTTAGCCGTGAAAATGTAAATTTATTGTTGACGCTGACACCTCATACCACATACAATTTGCAGCCATTGGACAAAGATGTTTAACATTAATATAAAAAACAGATTATAGGCGATTAGAGTTTTACAATGTATATTAGGCCTATCACTGTCAAACACCTGCGACAATTAAACGCGTTAAAATTTCGTCAAAACCATTACAATCTAAATCATTCCGAATTTAGCGTACAATCAATCAGCAGAGAGTATCCATTTAGTGCAAAGGGGTCGATCAAAATTATAAAGGTTTGCATTCTTATAAAAAATATTTATTTTGCTTTTACTATTATTTTTTTCATGATTTTTTAGACATAAAAAAATGTCTCTTTCGCCCCACCTGGAGATTAGCCAAATATAAGGATACATTTCCCTTAAAGAACGCAACTTCCAATCTCTTAGGGCCAATTTCTTCAGTTCTGATTAAACTTTATGCGTAATTAAATCATTCGATTAACATAAATTGATTTTCTTAAGTTCCGATCAGACTTTGTAGTCGTAGTTTTGTTGATTAACAAATCTTTGATTAACTTTAATCACTTGATCAGCTAATTGGTCATTTTTGACTGATTAAGGTCTTAATCAGGTGATTAATCAGCGATTGTATTTCTTCACTTCCGAGATTAACAAGCTATTTGGAATTATTAGACCGAATAATATGGACAAATAGGATGATAATTACAAATAGATTTTATATTAAAGACGGATTTGAGAGAGTAATTTTTGTTTGCGTATCTACGGAATCCGTTTACCGCTTATTACGAAAAGTGTCCTACTAGGCACTCGCACGGCAGTGACCTAACCTAGCTTCCTCAATATGCCGTATGATTCCCGAGTGCCATGTGACATCGGCTCTATAAAGATATTGCACGCTCATTGAAAATCATATTATAAATTAACGCAATCTGTCAAAATCGATGATTAGCTGCTTAATCACTGATTAGCTGTTAGCTCTGATTAAATCTTTTATCAGAGGTGAAGAAATAGAAATTTTAATCAGGTGATCATCCTCCGATCAACTAAAATAAGTGATTATCCAAAATTTAATCATGACTGAAGAAATCGGCCCTAAAAATTCTGATATAAAAATTAAAATGTGCAAAAGTGGTTCTTTCGCCCCATTCTACTCTTTTAATATTTTTTGATTGTCAAAATAAGTAAAATAATATTTCACTTATTTTACAAAATATAGTCAAAATAAATTTTGTTAAATTGAAATGAGAAAAGTTACCTTTAAAAAATTTGCATATAATGAGTTATATTATTTTAATTAAAATGATAAACGAAGGATTTCAAAGTATATTTTTTAAATACAAGTAGTAATATTATATTTTTTTAATTTTAAGTAAACAGGACACATTTTTATTTTATTTTATAAAAACTAACGTCGATAAATACACATAATGTATCTCAAAATGGTAAAAACTGTGAAAAATTACTTATATTATATTATATTTGTTATAAAAAAAATATATAACTATTGTGTTTATTTTTTACTACATAATCCTTTCATTTATAATTTTTAGTACATTTTTTTCGCATGATGCATATTTATGTATTTTTTTGATACTGAAATTCTATTTATTTTATGACAATTTCTCTTCTGTATAACATATCAATTTAACTAGACATACATTTTTCATACTAAAATAAAATATTAAAAATATTAAAATTAAAAATTGAATCAGTTTTTCAAATTATAAAATAGGAAAAATTATCGTTTGGAATACAATAATTGATAAATAAAACTAATTGATCTTTTTTGACAGATAAAAATAGTTTTTGAACATTCATTTGTCTTTTCTATATTATCATTATGATTATGTGCCTAGATATTTAATTCAAACATTTTAGGCATAATCGTATATGTAGAGCGAAAATTTTGAAATTCAACCGTTATGTATTCTAATCATCTATTTATTGCAAAAAAATGTATCATAAATTACAATTTATAAAGAACAAAAATTAAGAAAAAATCATGTGGTTATTACAAAAAAAATATATTTATTTTGGGTACATTTTTTTTTTGGTGACCATATTTTTTAAAGATTAATTTAAACTTTTTGCTACACTTTTGTGGATAATAGTTAATAGTTAATGAAATCTTGAATTATTAATATTGAAATTAATATTTTAAATTAAATACAACATAAAAAAT